>JXSR01S015567.1:18088-28127 GCA_000969725.1 Ophiothrix spiculata
ATCAATCAATCAATCAATCAATCAATCAATCAATCAATCAATCAATCAATCACCCAATCACCCAATCAATCAATCGTTATTTACACTAGCATTATGCAGTGGTAGTGGCATTAAATGAACCCCAGTTGCTCAATCTGAAGGAAGCTTTTGCTCTTTCAAACACCGACACACGCACTCTCAAGACATACATGGTATATGACTCCAGATGATTAAATGAAGTGAATGCATCAGTGTCACTTCCTCGGTAAACCTTCTTGTTGTTATCAGCTCTCAGTAGTTCATACTCGTAGTCGACCCTGGTTAACTCTTGGTTGCAATGTTCATATTTTCTCCAAGAAAAGCTCAGACTGGTTTTTGAAGCAACCGTCTCTTTGAATTTGACAACAGGTGGCTTAGCTGAAATGGAACCAGTAATTATTCTTAAGAACATAATCAATTAGAAAGGATATGAAAAAAATCACATAGCAATAATTAAATTGGACCAACTCTTTTCTTTTGCTGGTAAATTAAGAATGTTTACGAAGGGGTCAAATAAACATTGTTAATCGGTCTTACGAGCACCGTACGACCTATTGTGACCATAGCTTTACATTGTTTTGTTGAGACTTACATTGTTTTGTTGTGAAAGATAACCATTCTTCGCCTCCAGCCTCATGTTTGGTTCTGTAACTCAAAGCAAGTCGGTACGTGGTTCCACATTCAAGTCCAAATATCTCTAGAACCCCTTTAGATGTGGTTGAATGTTTGACAAGATTGCCATCAAACTCTTTATACAGTTTATATTCATACTGTGCACTGGCACAATCGAGGTAAGGGCTCCAAGATAAGGAAACAGAATCATCTGTTACAGATTGGTCGAAGAAATAAATACCTAGAAATAAAGACGGAATTACAAAAGTCTTAGCTGACGATAACACAGATGTAAAACATGTACAAGTTTAAACTCGGTATACAGATAATTGTCCACGAGAGGGGAGAGGGAAGGTTGTTTACCGCCCCAATAAGCAAACACAAAACGTTTTTTTAAATGTGTAGAAACATTATTGTTGTTTGCAAGGTTCCAATAGATTTTGACGACTTACCCTAACCCACCTTCAAGGGGTACCCCGGATTGTTTCATCCGGAAATGACCGCAAAGGATGTAAAATACATTACATAGATGACCGCGGTTACTTCCTTTTGCGCTTTGGAGCAATCTGCGTCAATATGTTGCTATCGGTGCTTATCCCAACCCCGTCTTAAGTGAACGATGGTTATTGAAAGTGAATACTGAACCCTTTTTATACTGCAAGTGCAACACTTCAAAACAGATTTCTGTATAACTACTTTTAGATAGTTCTGGCTTGGAGGCTGTTCGTTCACACATCAAAGTAGGTAAATTAGCCTTAAAATATATTTTTTTAAATCGAGAAATCTAACTTAAGTACAATAAAGACGATTTAGAAAGACATATGTTGGCAGGGACTTCAATTTATTAGTGTACGTAATCACCACACATGTTTAAAGGATACCTTCAGACGTTTTGAGAGATGCTTGTTGGCGTGATGTGGCCATATAATCCCCATACTGCAACCAATCTAAGGTATAAACAAATCCAGTCCAGGGCCTCCATTCGATGACCTGTACAGTGAACACGTACGTCGAATTTGCATAGAGGGTCAAATCATCAGCTTTGCTAAATTTCAAGCTGTACTGTCGCCGATCATCTATGGCAAGTGACTTGAGAGTAAGCCGAGTGGATGGAAAGTCTGATTCATTTCCGGTGTCGCACATCGTACTCTTCATCAAGCGATATGTTACGTACAGCTCGTCTGCAGGTTTTTGACAGCCCAAGCCTTGATTCCAAAAGAGATGAATATAATCGCCATCGTCTTTGAGTCGGAAATCTTGAATTTCGCAGTTTTCTAGACAAATGAAAACAAATTACATGATTCCCAAGTTTTTTTTTTCAGTTTTTAACAATTATTTAAACAATGGATGCCAAAGGACCCGGGCCAAAGGAAGGAGAATGGAACAACTTTTAGCGACAGCACGACGACAAAGGACGCAATATATTAACAGTCAACATTCGTGAATAGATTCATTAGGTTCGTTGATATAAATTGAAGATTGGATTTTCATTTAACAGAACCATTAATTAAACTAACACTAAACCCTTACAGTTTCGTCCGTCATGGTCAACAGACTTCATCGGAGTGATCCTTCTTCTTCGTCTAACTTCCCGAGTTACTTCCGGTGTGACGTAGGTCTTTATATGATGTCATCGGGAGGAGAGGATCATAAATGTGACTTAAGTAGTGGGCCCAATATGAACAGAAACAGAATAAGAACAGAAACTACGTGAGATGCTTAGTGATAAAAAGACATATAAAAAACTTGCGTCTGACCCTACTGCACGCTACAAAAGAAAACTGGTCGCTATTCTTTCTAGACTGAAGGAGGATAAAATCACTCCTGCGCAGTATCAACATTTGTTCCCCGCCGCTGAAAATATTCCTCGGATTTATGGAACACCGAAAATTCACAGAGCAGGCAACAAAGTAAGACCAATAGTTGACTATATCGGCTCTATTGGATATAATGTGTCGAGAGCCCTGGCTGATATTCTTTCGCCTCTTGTCGGCAAGACAAAACACCATGTTGAGAACTCAAAACAGCTCGCGGACGCCCTACCGGAAGTATTTATAGAGGAGGGTGAAATATTCAACTCCCATGATGTAGTGTCACTTTTCACCAATACTCCAGTGGATAAGTCGTTGGACATCATCCAACGCAGACTTGAACAAGTCAAATCTCTCAAAAATGGAACGCTTCTCCCGGTCAAGGTCATTATGGATCTCCTTCGGTTTGCCGTAACAACCACATATTTTTCTTTCCGGGGCAAGATTTACCAGCAACTTTTTGGCGCGGCTATGGGTAGCCCGGTCTCCCCCATAACTTGTATCCCGTTTATGGAATTTTTAGAACAGGAGGCCATCGCAACTGCCCCATCGATTGTCGCCCTAGATTCTGGAAGTGATATATCGACGACGTTCTAGAAATTGTCAAGGACAATCAAGTCAAGAACCTCACTGATCATCTAAATAACACTGATCCCACTGGTAGCATTAAGTTTACCTACGAAAAAGAAAGCCAGATGGGACTGTTAAGGTGGTTTCAGACTAGCTGTCGTTGCGGCACACGACGTTGCGGCATACGACCAAACATCTGCAATTTATAGTTGTCGTACTGTAGCACGACACATTAGCATATTGCCGCAATGGTCTGTCGCAAGAAAAGTTGAATTTATTCCAACACAAAATATCGTGTCGTTGCGACCACCACGACAGGGTAATCGATATATCGGCTTGTCGTGCGGCAAGCAGATGCGACACGGTCGAGTTTGCGCACTTTAAATTTTTGCCTGTCGTATGGTCGTACGACAGGCTAGTCTGAAACCAGCTTTAAGCTCTTAGTCTACCGCAAAGCTACCCACACGGATCAGTACCTGAATTTCACGTCACACCACCCGTTACACCATAAACTGGGTGTTGTACGTTCTTTGTTGGACAGGATGGATAGGATCGTAACAGAGGAGGAGGACAAACAACAGGAAATATAAAGAAAGCGTTGAGCATGTGCGGTTATCCCCAGTGGTCGTTTGACAAAGTGAAATCTAGTATGCAAACCAAACAGCAGAAAGCGTCCAACAAGAAGTGTTGGACGCTTTCTGAAGTACCCATTTTGTATTGATCTTTTTACTGGAATCTCTTCACTCAATTTGTCAACAATGGGATTTATCATAGCATTAATGTTCATCTTGTTGTTTGCAGTTCAGCCAGTAGGCCTATATAGCAAATCTTGTACTGTTATACATGACTCAACAGCATTGAGAGTCCCCCGGCCATCTGAAGTTTCTCAGTACTCGAGTTGCATATTATAGTAACTCATTAGCTACCTTTCAAGTAAATCTACTGGTTTCTGGTGATGTATCACCCAATCCCGGGCCAGATAAATACAGCGATGAAACTTTTAACTCTCAAAATATAAAATATCAGAAAGAAGATCTTTTGAGTTTAAATCACCCATTACTTTCAATCTCAGATTTACTTAAGAACCATATTAAGTTGCTTGGAATCAATCGCCGCCGCCGTACCCACAGAGGAACCAGAAGTTCCCGGCATCAGAAATCAATTCATAACACTGTGAAACCAACTGGCAACTTGCCATCAGTTTTCATGACTAATGCCCAATCTATTAATAACAAAATGGATAACCTCGAAGTGATATTGAATCAAGAGCAAGTTGATGTCTATATAATAACTGAAACTTGGTTCAAACCCGATTTTGCCCCGTGTCAAACCAACTTAAGTGATTATACCTTATACTCCAAGTGCAGAGGTGATGGTAGAAACGGGGGTGATGTCGCGATTTATGTAAGGCGTCGGAGCACAATTAGGCCACAACATTGTGCGGCCGGTCGCAACCAGGCCACAACCTTAATTTCCAAAATGGCGACCGTAGGTTTGATTGTTCACTTCAAGATGATTGTTAAATATTCATTACAGGTTTTGAAATTATTTAGAGGTGCATTATCAAACCTACAGGCGCCATCTTGGAAAATTAAGGCTGTGGCCAGGATGTGGCCGGCCGCACAATGTTGTGGCCTAATTGTGCTCCGAAGCCTAAGGAGTAGTATTCCATTTAGAATGCGTTTGGGTGAGAGTGAGACCTCGACGCCTACCAAGAGATGTCTCTGCAATTGTCTTCTGTGCGGTCTACATAGTGACGAACTCTCCCTTGCAGCCTGCTCTGGAAGATCATCTTATCAGTACTACTGATCATTTGCGCTACCGGTACCCGGACGTTGGTTTTGCCCTAATGGGCGATTTTAACCGCATGAATGTTACTTCCGTCATACGTGGAAATGATCTTGAAAAAATTGTGACATTCCCCACAAGAGGACGTGCGACCCTAGACCTACTCATGACCAACATCAAATCTCACTACCATGCTCCCTCCCATACTCTCATATTGGCAAAAGTGATCACGCTTGCGTCTTATGGAAGCCTAAATTAAAGGTTTCTGACAATAAAATTAGGAGCAAAGTCACCCGTCCTTTTTTTCCTGATGATAGAGTAAGAGCCTTTGGTAGATGGATTTTGAGTCAGTCATGGAGTGAGGTATATGGTGTCAATGGTACTCAAAATGCCAGTTCCAAAGAAGCACCCTCCCAGCATAGATGAATTAAGACCAATATCTCTTACTGCCATTTTTGTTAAGGTTGCTGAGGGCTTTGCCACCAAATTTATCCTTCAGGACATTGAGAGTAACATCGACATTAATCAGTTTGGCAATATCAGTGGTATATCCACCAGCCACTATTTAATAAATCTTGCCCACACACTGTACAAAGGTTCTGACATTCCTCAAAATGTAGGTACCATAGTCCTAACTGACTTCTCCAAGGCCTTTGATTTAGTCAACCATAACATTGCTGTCGAGAAATTGTTGGCCTTGGGGGTCAGGGAGGCTTTGGTTCCTTGGATTGCCAGCTTTCTGACAGACCGTCAGCAATGTGTCCGTTATAACCAAACTTTGTCGGATTATGCTCCCCTTCATGCTGGTGTTCCGCAAGGTACCAAAATAGGCCCCATAGCTTTCCAGGCAGTCATCAACGACGCAGCTCAGGGATCTCGCTCTCTCTACTGGAAATATGTCGACGGTCTGACACTTGCGGAGAATCGCAATTATAGAGAGAGCAGTAACCTCCAGACTGATCTTGATGACTTCCTGCTATGGTCCAATGTCAATCAACTTAAACTGAACCCAGATAAATGTCATGCTTTGCAAATTTCTTTTATGAAAAATCCTCCTCCATGTACTGATCTTAAAATTGGTTCCTTCACTCTCAGCTATGTTCATCATGCCAAAATCCTTGGTATCCATATCCAAGACAACCTTAAATGGGACTTTCATGTGGACACCATTTGCAAAAATGCTGCTAAACGTCTATTTATGCTTCGCAAATTGAAAAGATTTGGGTTAAATGTGAATGAACTGGTTTCTGTTTACACTTGTTACATCCGTCCTCTTCTGGAATACGCTGATTCTATCTGGCATTCGTCCCTAACTGGTCAACAGTCTTCCACATTTCTTAGCATCTTGCTTTGAACAACGTTGATTTGGAATGCCTCTCTTCCAGGAGGGAGGCCCACTGTGTGAATCTTGCCAAATCACTGTCTAATAGTGTGCGTACCAGTGGTCTCCTTCCTCCCAAAAGAAAGTATTGCCGTAGCAGAAGTCTGAGGAATGATGAACAGTTCTCCCGGTACTTTGCGCGGACGGATAGGTTTGCCAACAGCCCTATTTCCCTACTTCATTAATTTGCTCAATAAGTAGGTTTTTATGCTGCTTTGTGGCATCATTCCTTTGCACTTCTGCATTGCCTTCATTGTTTTTTTCTTCTTGTTTTTCCTTGTATTAGTATAGTATTTCATGTATTTTTGTATGTTCAATTCGGCTTTTTAGCCGCGATGCATTGCAAATAAAATATATCTGAATCTGAATCTGAATCTGAAAAAGAACACATCACAAAGTAGTAAGGGCATGGTAGTTATTTCCTATGTCCAAGAACTTACGGAGAAAGCGAGTAGATGTTTCCAAAAACACAACATCTCTGCCGCGATGAAACCGCATACTTCCCTCAGGCAAATTCTTGTCCATCCAAAAACCAAGATTGATCCCATGAATAAGACCGATTGCATATATACGAAATTCCATGCAAAAACTGTGACTTTACCTATATAGGTGAAACGGGTCGCAAATTTAGCACACGTCTCAAACAGCATCGCAAGGAAGTGGAAAAAACTGTGCAATTTAAACAAGAACTTCACCCGCCAATCCAGGAAACAATCCCTGGGTGAGCAGAGTATGCTATTGCCGACCACGCAGTGCAATTTAACCAGGTCATCAATTGGGAAGATGCCAAAGTACTCCAAATGGAATCTAATTCCGATGCCCGCTGCATTCGTGAATCCCTATGGATCTGCAAAAGGAACACTAAAACTATGAATCGTGATGAGGGGCCCACTACTTAAGTCACAATTATGATCCTCTCCTCCTGATGACGTCATCTAAAGACCTATGTCACACCGGAAGTAACTCGGGAAGTAAGACGAGGAAGAAGGATCACTCCGATGAAGTTTGTTGACCATGACTGGCGAAACTGTCAGAAGGTCAGTGTTAGTTGAACCAATGGTTCTGTTAAATGAAAATGCAATCTTCAACAACATTCAACATTGTTACCCTTCAGACACAAATCACTAGATTGTTACACAATTACAATTTCGTTACATGCCGTTGTCTTACGTAAATATACGCTAACTATGACAAAATTGTGACGACCACAAAACGAATAAAGATACCAAGAGCATGGATGTTGCTGTCTGTATAAGAGTTCGACCGTCTGCGAACATTAGACAGCACGAAGTGATATCAACATGCGATAATTGGCATTACCATCTACTGAATGATCCCTGCACAGCCAGCTTTTACAGTGGGTAAAGGGTAGCCAGGGTACATGATTGATATAAGTGTAAATTTGGCCAAGTAATTTGATAATTACTTACCTTATATTAGACAATATTAAATCATCTTACCCAGATCAACGGTTGTTGTTGGCCGTGTTGTTGATAGTACACTTCCATCCACTGGAACATCCGTGGTAATCATGCTGGGAGATGTTCTCTTCAAAATTTGCGCCCAGTCTCCAGTACGACTGCTTGCGCTCAACCAATCAATGCTCACAGATACACGGACACGAAACCTATAATCCGTATCAGGTGTCAGCTGATAAAATGCTACATTCGTATTGACGTCACTTCCGCTGTCAATCAATACGTCATCGTAATCTCGATACAGTTCATACTCGTATACTGCCGTTATGGTACTACGGTCATTGCAATGCTGATATGCATTCCACGTAAAGTTGAAACTGTTTTCATTTACATCTACCAGAACGACACTTGGTCTTTGGATATCTGTAAAATATTAAAGGAGATGCAAATGAATACGCCAGAATAAAAACATCCCAACTCCAATAGCTCCCTTCTGTTAAGTTATGTAAAAAATATCTGAAAATACTTTCAAATCACTAGAATGCATTTCCATGTCTTTATCCCAATCATAGTGTCACATTTTACCTTGTAGTTGACTTTGTTAGACATTGTTAGATAATTTTCCCAGCATATAGTTGCAGAGGGGAGCTCATGGAGTTTGGATGTTCTTGTAATGGCTGTTTAAATATAGCAACTATGTTGTATTATAAAAAAATAACAATTATCTTACAATGTCTAAACAAGTCAACAACAACTACAAGGTCAAATGTGAGCGCTGTCAAATGTGACAATATATGATTAGGATATTGACATGGAAATGCTATTTCAGTGATGTGAAAGCATTTTCAGAAATGTGTACGCATTTATATTTTATAAATATAATTAACAGAAGGGATCTATTGGAGTTGGGATGTTCTTATTCTGGCGTATTCAAATATCAACTCATAAAGGAAAGGTTAAACTGCTCGAGGAGATCGAAGACGAGCGTGGGCATATCTGTTTTTTACTGAAACAATAAATCGATCAAAAATAGTAGATCTCCAGTTACCAAAAGCTGGTATTTTGCACAATTATGTAAAACACCCGTTTAATATTACACATTCACTTATTTAAGTCATCTGAAAAAACCTTTTCATTCTGAGCGGGACCAAATCGCACCGTGCGTAAACAACAAACCAATCAAATTGATAATCAAGTCGCACAGCAATAGAACGGACAAATCACGCGAGCTCACGAGTATCGCATGAGCTGCATGTGCACGAATTTGACCTCGGCGCACAAAACGCGAAAAAATAAACAGGTTTTCTTCACAAGACTATAATGTTATTTCATGTTCTTCATAACAAAATTGCAAACAGGCACAAGTTCAGCCAGTTCATGAGTTCCAACAGACTCACACTATTCTTGGATTTCTGTATTCTGAAACAATAAGTTCAACTTCAAAGAAATAGATATACCATTTAGTCGTGGTTGTGCATTTATAGAGCTCAAGTTCGTAAGATTACGCTTTCATACCTGGGCGCTGAAGTTTTCGAAAGTTCAACAATTTATAACGACGTAGTCCTAGGCTAAACCTCATCAACTTGCCTACTTTACCCGGCCTACCGGCCTAGGGCTTGGCTAGATTTTATATGGTAAATTCCCCATTGAGGCTCATGGTGGTTCAAAGTGGTGGTGAAGTTGGTATTTTGTTTATTATCTGTGGAATAAACTCTTACATCTAGAATCAGATGTCTTCAGAGTAAACCATTTATCCGGTCCGTCCTTTGTGTTGGTTTCATACCATATCCTAATTCTGTAAGTTGTGTCGCATTCTAACCCGTATATTCGGAATCCATTTCCTGTCGTAGTGTCATTGCTAACAACCCGATCGTCACCGTCTTTATAAAGCTGGTATTTGTATCGGGGGTCGGCACATTCTGGATAAAGATTTTGCCATGATGCCCAAATACTGCTATCGGAAGCAGATGGACTGCTTATGAAAATATCTGCAAATTAAAGTATGAAAAGTAATGAGAAATTATTTACATTGCTTATGCTATCAATATTTTGGTATAGATTCATCTCTCACTTAATTAGGCTGCCGAAATCATAGCGATCAAAAAACAACAACAAACAAACAAACAGAAACTCTGATACTTGCTCGACCAAAACGATGGCGATGTGTTTAGTGGAAATGTAAGTAACTTAGACCACAGTGATCAGTAATCATCAGTGTAGTGTTTTAAGAGTGTAACACCTCCTGTAAAAATAGGCTTCAATAAAAGGTATTTTTCCTGTCGCCAATTACCTTCATCTGAAGTCACATTGACTTCATACGCTGGCCCATACACCGTACCACTAACAGGCTTCCATTGCTTCGACTGCACCGTGAACGTATATGTTGAATTTGCGTACGGTAGGTTACGTTTGCTGATGGAGTAGGAAGTACTACTCCTATC
>JXSR01S015568.1:1471-13161 GCA_000969725.1 Ophiothrix spiculata
TGACCCCGATGTGGTTCTCGGGTCTGAAACTTGGTTAAATAATACTGTCAAGAGTAACGAAATATTTCCCGATAATTATACTGTTTTTAGGAAAGACCGTTCCGATTCATACGGTGGAGTATTGATAGCTGCCATAAATGATCTAATATGCACACACCGTGCAGACTGGGATGCTAACTGCAAGGTAATATGGGCGCAATTACAGTTAGCAGGCAGCAGGCTGCTCACGATTGGTTCCTTTTACAGACCACCTGATAAAAAGGATATTCAATACTTGAACATGTTGAACATTTGAATGAATTGGAAAGGTCTATGACTAATATCAGTAATCCCACTGGCAGCACTATCTGGCTTGGAGGTGATTGTAATTTTGGAAAAATTGTCTGGTCAACTCAGCAGATTTTACCTGAATCAAATAATCCTAGAGCTATTTGTCAACAAATGATTGACTTGACAAACAATTTTAACTTGGAGCAAATTGTAAATGAACCCACACGAAAAGATAAAATACTTGATGTCTTTTTCACGAATAATTCTACACTCATCGAAAAATCAATTGTTATGCCTGGAATAGGAGACCATGATGGAATTCCCCTCATTACTCTTAATTTAAAACCACATGTTTGTAAGCAGAAGCCTCGTATAAGTATATCTGTTTTAGAAGGGAGATATTGAGGGTATGAAAAAAGACCTTCAAAACTTTTCCGGGCATTTTGTAAATGAGAACTCACACAAAGAGAATGTAAATGTAGAGAACCTCTGGCTAACATTTAAGAACAAATTGCAGGCATCAATGGACACACACATTCCTTCTAAACTTATTAATAGCCAGAAAAAAGCTCCCTGGATCAGTGGAAAAGTAAAAAAGCTCCTCAAAAGAAAACTGAGGGCTTACAATAGAGCTAAAAAAAGCCAGAACCAAGATGACTGGGATGCAGAGGTGCCCGTAGAAATTATATCAAGAATTTCTGCCTGAGTCCAAAAAACAATATTGGACATTTGTTAAAAACTTGCGTAGAGACAACACCGGCATCCACACACTCAGAGATCAAGGACAATTATTTTCTAGTAACACCAAAAAGGCTGATCTGCTTAACACTCAATTTAAATCCGTTTTAACACAAGAAGATATGGCGTCTATTCCTACTCTGGAACCCAGTAATTTTCCACCAATTCCTGATGTTTATGTTTCAGTGGAGGGAGTAGAAAAACTACTGCAAAATCTTAATCCAAACAAAGCCTGTGGCCCAGATGGACTTACACCTCGTATTTTAAAATTGTTTGCCAAAGAGATTGCTCCAATACTAACGGTTAATTTTCAAGCATCACTGGACAGCGGTACACTCCCTTCTGACTGGAAAAGAGCCAACATTCCCCTAATATTTAAAAAGGGAGACCGGTGTAAGGCGAGCAACTACAGGCCAGTGTCGCTCACAAGTGTAGTTTGTAAAATAAATGAAAACATACTTCATTCTCATATAATGAAATATCTCTCCAAGTATAATATTCTTACCTCAGCTCAACATGGATTCCGTAGTGGTCATTCCTGCGAAACCCAACTTATTCAGACCATACATGATTTTGCATACTCTCTTAACAATAGAACTCAAACTGATGTCATAATCATGGACTTTTCGAAAGCTTTCGATACGGTTCCTCATAATAAATTATTACGTAAATGTGCTCATTATGGAATTAATGGCAAAATCAATGCTTGGCTTTCTGGATTTCTAAAACATCGTATCCAGCGGGTTGTCGTAGGAGGTGACTTTTCTGAGTGGAATGAAGTGGAATCGGGGGTCCCACAAGGGACTGTCCTGGGACCGCTTTTATTCTTGCTATACATCAATGACTTACCTAATAATATCAAATCATCTGTCCGTCTTTTCGCAGACGACTGTGTCATTTATAGAAATATTAACTCTGCTACTATACGCAAATTCTTCAACAAGATCTTGAAACCCTCACCAACTGGGAAAAGCGTTGGCAGATGCAGTTTAACCCAGACAAATGCTATGTGCTCCGCATACCCGCATCAAACTCTCCTATAATTGCAAAATACAAACTTGGCAGCTCTATCTTGCAGGAAACTGTGACGCATACTTATCTTGGTGTTCAGATCCAACAGGATCTCAAATGGAACTCACACATACAAAATATAACTTCCAAAGCAAGTAAATCACTAGGATTTATTCGACGAAATGTTGGATTTTGCTCAAAGGAAACCAAAAAAGCTGCTTACACCTCGTTAGTAAGACCCATCATCGAGTATTGTTCCGCCGTTTGGAAACCCCACACGCAAGAACTGATACAAAAAGTAGGCAAAATCCAAAGGAGAGCTGCCAGGCTGGTACATAATAATTATGATTGGCAAGCTACACTGAAAATATTATTTCGTCAAACGTGGTGGAAAAGTCGTCAAACAGGGGTTATTAATCATGTTAATTAGTCATGCAAGTGAACCCTTATTCGTCGCTTGACGATATTTGCGGACGCATGGCAAACGAAAACAAATGCAGGGCAAACTATTTTTGTAACTGTACAAATTACACATCTATGAAGGACGACTTTGAACGATTGACAAATGTACTTTTCGTAAATTGACAAATGCACATTGTCACGAGCCAAAGTCAAGACAAACTAATGTAGGCATGACAAGCTATGTTGACAAACTTCTTTGAGCACGACTAACCATAACAGAGAGTTGACGAATTTGCATGACGAATTATATCGTAATAACGGGTTTCCGTATCTTCAAGAAGTGGCGTGGCGTGGCGTTTTATTCTCGAGTCGATTGCACAGAAGGACAAATTTTTAGCGACAACACCTCGGATTCGGATAGAACAACACTTCCAGGTTAGGTTTATACCTTGCCTATCATCACATTCCGACCAGACCGCATTGGATTCGGATTCGGACACAACAACACTACTGGACTGAGGACTCAGAATTCCCGTACTCATACTTAAGCTTATTCATACTTCATCGTCAGATTCTGACCAGACTAGTCCATCTAGATGGACCTCACAAGCAAGCGACGTAGGCGCATGCTTTGCGTTTGCTTGCGAGGTCCAGGCTGGATTAACTAGACCAGCAGCCATTGCAAAACCTGCAAGCAGAACCTGAGTGTTTCGTCGAGTCTCGTTGATTTCACATGGATTGAGCCATAAATGGAATTAGTCTACCGAAAACAAAACCTCTTAATTTTTGTGCATGACAAATTATTTTTTTCTCATGACAAACTAATTTTTAGCACGACTGATTGTCATTAGAAAGTCGTCATACTAGACCGTTTTTCATGACTAATTTTAATTCGTCGTTCAATACTTGTATGACGAATTCCACGACAAATTATAGTTTGTCATACTAGACCATTTTCATGACAACTTATTATTTGTCAAATGATGAAACACAATTTTCAGTGTAGTGTTTTCACATTAATTAAATAACTTGAATGGGACATGTTGTCATCAAGACGTAAAATGGCAAGATTGAACATTTTATCCAAGGTTATAGGGGGACACCTCGCGCTGCCTGTCCATAGCTATTTGCACCCGGTCCAGAGGCAAACCAGAAGATCTTCGCACAACAGATCACGCACGCATTGATGCATATAAGTTCTCTTATGTGCTTAGAACAGTTAGAGACTGGAATAACATACCACCAGATATTGCTTCTATAACTGAACCAAGCGCATTTAAATCAGCAATATCTAATTATATACAAGCACAAGACTCAAAAGTAATGGACTAATACAAGAATAAGCATCGCACACCAACCCTGCTCGGTTAGTTCTACTACTGGAACGTTGAGCAGTATCAGCAAGAAAGAAGGAAAGAAAGATAAAAAACACACACACACATGATAGATTAAATCTAATTTTAAGTCAATCAAAAGACAGATCATTATTATTATTTTATTATTACTATTATTATTGGTGTTTTATTCAAACAGCAAATCGTGGCCCTTAGGCCAAATTACATGCTAATTTACAATATAAAAATATTACAAATTTACTATACAATTCACATCAAAATATTGCACACAAAATATATATTACTTAAATATCAAAATACACATTAAGAGACACAAAAAGGCTTTAAAAACCCAATGAAATTGCACAATAAGATCATCATAAAAGAAAAGATACAGAACCAGCTGTATCAAGTATGGGCATCGAAGATTTAAAAAAAAAATCATTTGTTTAAAATTTTAATAAAATAGGGAATAGGACTATCTTCAAAGCGCTTTGACCTAACCCGAATTTGAGAAATATTGGCACTATTACGAAGGGAGCGACCATGACTCTCTAGTCTGGAAGGAGGGAGAAGAGATTTTGTCCGCTCATTATTAGGGAGCTCTTCAGCAAACCTACGACAATGGATCTCCCTCCTTTCAGACAGAGAGTCAAGCTGGCAACTACACAAAGCATCAACATAAGACTCATATGCATTGCCAAGAATGATGTGGCATGCCCTTCTTTGGATGGATTCGATGTCACTGGATTGTTTGCAAGTAATGCTTGAATGCCACACAACGTCAGCGTACTCGAGGATCGGTCTAACATAGCCACCGTACACAACCCGAAGTTCTTCAGCGCCAAAGCCAAAGTGTTTTAGAGTCCTTAACATAAACAACCTTTTATTGGCTTTTTTCAGCATATTGTCAACCTGCGTGCTCCATTTAAGGTTGTTTTCAAGGTAAATACCCAGAACCTTGGCTTCACTAACATAAGAAAGTGGCTCAAGTCGCTGGGCTGGAGGGGATTTTTACCAAAATAAATCTGGAGAGCTTGACACTTGGTGGGATTCAACTTGAGCATATTATCCTTCGACCATTTGGTAAATTCGTCAAGATCAGCCTGCAGAGAGCTAGAAGAATAACGTGCACAAGTAGAAATTACTCTGCATCCTGGAAATCCTGGGCTCCTTGATTACTCGTTTTTCCATCGTATATATCTTGCAAATCGTCTACATATTTTTATAAGCACCTATTTACCCTGTTCTCCTTCTCGTTGTACAAACCCAAATACTTTGCCATCACACGTCCATGCTGATTTGACGGTACGACATTGATCTTGAAGATCTTTTGCTCGTTTCAACAAGTATTGGGTGCTTTTAGTCAGAAGTTCGTTGATTCCCATCTTGTTGCCCTTGAGATGTTTTCTATTTGATATAATTTTTTGTCTAGTGTTGTATCTGGTAAGCTTTAGAACAATTGCTCTAGGGTTTCCATTATATGAGCGTCCAATCCAATTCTGTGAGATCTATCAATGTCGGAGTCATTAATATCAATGTTGAGGTGTTCCTTGAGTTTAGATTTGACCACTTCATCCGTTGATTCTCCTTCATTTTCTTTAATACCTGTTATCAGTAAGCAGTTCCTTCTGGAGTATTGCATTAATTCTTCTTTATCCCGTATTTGTCTATCCAAACTCTGTTGTAAAGTGTCAATATACATCTTGTTTGATGCACTTTGTGTTTTTATAAGCTTCTGTTCCACGGCGATATCATGTATCTCCCCTTTGAGTTTGTCATTTTCCTCTTGTAGCTCATGTACACGCTTTTGTAATCCATCGTTCTCTTTTTTCAGATCTTGCACTGTATTACATAATTTTGATACCGATCCTTTCAGTTCATCAAATTTTGGCGTCAAAACCTGATGTATAAGTGTCTTTAAATATTCCCCATACCTTATATCGTTCATGAGTTCCTGTCCTATAGAAGTTGGTTGTTCAGTTGATTCCGGTGAAAATGGGGCCACATTTGCGATATCGGTGTTTACTGTAGTCTCACTGGTGTCTGACATTTTAACAAAGAATGAAGATGATATGATATTCCAATCGTATTCCTTTAGTTAGATGATTAAATTAAGACATCAATCTTGTCAAGAATAAACTGAACAGCGAGTGTTGGCCTTGGCTACGGTAGTTTATATCATGTTTTGAAGAGCACCATGAATATGCGTCCGATCAGGTCGGAACCACAGTTACCCAATTGTATTAAAACAACACTGTATCAGTGTTGTTTTATTATTGTCATGTTCCATATGAGAAGAATACGGGGTTTTAAATCTCAGTGGCAGGATTGGAAAGCTCCGCCAGCCGACATTTTAGCTCAACCATCAAGTACAGCCTTTTAACTCCTTTAAATTTCCTGCTCAGTGGCGGATTTAACAGTCAGCAAAGTCAGCAATTGCTGACCGGGCCCCCCTAAAAATTACCCTTAGGGCCCCCCCCCCCCACAAAAAAAAAAGAAAGAAAGAAAGAAAAGAAAAGAAAAGAAGGAAGAAAAAGAAAGAGAAAGAAAAGGAAAGAGGGAAAAATAAAAACAAATATCGGTCACAGAGTTTGTTTTCATAATTTTATAAAGAAACCAACGTTCTTTCACACCACGGGCCTGTTAAGTACACTCCATGGGCCCCACAGGGCCCCATACAAACACATTTTTATAAATTTTATAAGCATGGGGGTATCTTGAATTTTGTACACGAATATGGGGTCTATGTGAGTTTTGAAATCCAAGGAGGCCCTTACCCGTGGCGAATTTAAGAATCAGCAAAGTCACCAGCTGCTGACACCCTTAAAATATTGCTTTAAGGCCCCCAAAATATTTTTAAAAATGAAGGAAAAAATACTTCCACAGAAACTCACCAAGATTAATAGAAGACCCAGTGTTCGTGCAACACCATGGACCCGAGCAGAACACTGGGCCCACACTTTCTGCTCGGGTCCACCGTGACAACTTTCCCCCTAAGATATTGCGATATTTGACCGAAGAAAAAGTTTCGTAAGGGTAAATTTTACCAGTTAGGAACCAGGGCAACGCCATGGGGGCATTTTCCACAGTTACAAACCTTAATTGCACTTCGAATTGTCCCCCTTCTCTTATTTACTGATTCAGATTTCCCAAAATTTTCCCATTTTTCCAAAATGGCAAAATTTTTGCGCGCTACGCGCGAAATTCAAGATAATATATCAATTAGTTCAAATTGGCCATTTTTGGCACGAATTTCAAGATATTTAAGCAATTGTTAGGTGAAATTTACTGGGTTTTTACTGCCGCGTGCACAACAAATAAGTACATATTTTCCACCGATCATTTTTTGTTTTGTTTTAAAAAGGGCCCCCATCTTAAATTGCTGACAGGGCCCTTTGCCTTAAATCCGCCGCTGGCCTGCATAGTTGGTGTAACACATTGTTCATTTGAAGTGTCGTTTCAGCGTAGATATATGGTCTAAATATTTTCACAAAAACCTCTTTCAAAATGGCGACAACGATTAGTTATTTTTTTAACACCAGCTTTTAAATAATAAATGTTATTGTTCCGATGGAGCATTTTATGCAAATTCTGCTGTTGCTAACATTTGGGTATATAGACTAGTCAATCTATGAAAATTCATGGGGGAACGTGGACAAAATTGCAACGCAAGATTTTTTGATTGAAATTAACTGGTGATGACCTCTCGAACAACATATTCAAAATGTAGGAAAATGTACGCTTGTCAAAGTTGGTTAATTTGCATAAAACAAAATGGCTGCCAAAACAAGGGGGGATATTCCAAAATTGGTCAAATCTTGTTCAAAACCAGACGAACATGTTCCTCTCATCAAAAGGAAGCAGAAAAAGTATACTTTTACCTATGTCCGAAATATGGTTCTGGAGTTATAGACAAAAATGTGAAAAGTCATATCAGAGGTCACGGATTTGGCCCTATGGGAGTCGAAAATTCAAAAAGTGTCCGATTTTGTTCAAACTGGTCTCAAATTGTTCCTCTTGCAAAAGTGTCTACACAAAGTGATATTTTTAAGTGTGTCAGGTCAATTGTTGCCATGGTAGCAGGCAAAACAAAGTCCATATTTACCATTGTATTGGTGCCTGTAGCACAAAGTTTTCGTTGACCTGTAACCATAGCAACAACTGATCTGATGTATTTTAAACTATTACTTTGCGCAGACAGTTTTGCAAGAGGAATAGTTTGAGACCAGTTTCAACAAAATCGGACAATTTTGAAATTTTGGACTCCCATTTTGTTGTTTGGGATGTCATCAACAGTTAATCTAAACCAAAACATCTTGTGTTGCAATTTTGTCTACGCCAAATCAACAGATTTACTAGCTTAATATTAGATAATTGTTTGATACGTATTTTGTGCTATAATCTGGCAATATTTTAACATAATTGGATAACCTGAACTTCTTAAAGTTATGAGATTAAAAAGAAAATTGCGTAAAGACTTCAAAACAAAATTGTTGACGGCATTTTGATGATTGTGTGTGTGGTGTGTGAGGGTGCGTGGGTGCCACTCAAATATAATGTTCCCCTAGGGCCACTCAAGTATAATGTTGTTGTGGCGCCAATTACCTGTTACTGAGCGGTACCCCTTTTCCCCGGCCTACCCTGTTCAAGGTAATTGGTGACTACAACGATTTAACGCTTCGTGGTTTCAATGTATATATAAGCAGCGCCTCGCTCTGTCTCGTTGTCAGAGCCACGGCAGTTCTCCTTGCTGTATGCCACATACTGTGATATTCTCTGTTAAAATTGTTTCTTGTGTCGCAGCTAAAGATTAAATTGAAGAAGCTGTGTAAGTTATGTAATGTATTTAATAAATGTAAGAAGAGGCATATAATTTGTAAGCGTTTCTCTTAATGTAGTGTGATAATGGTCTCGTGTTGGGCGTAGCCAAACGCACTTAAATTAGTTTGGTACACATGGGAAATTCCACCGTTTTGTTATAACATTTAACAAACGTCGACAAACTTGCTGAAACTGCGAAAGCCAAGCCGAAGATACTTCGACCAAGCCGAAGACAGCAACCAGGACATCGGTACCTCTCTGCGAGAGAGTTGCCTGCGAGTCCCCCCTATACGCTGTGAAAATACAACATATCGTCATAATAATGTTGCAGGCATAGCGTGACCAGTTTTTCAAAACATCCCCTAAAGGTTGATTGTTTCTGAAGCCAAAATATACCATGTTTCTCCCATGCACAACCTAAATCGAGAATTTACCGTTACCGTTTTAACACTAGGGTTTGAAAAGTACCCTATTTCTTGAAAATGAGCTAAAATGGCTGCTTTTGATACCCTAAACCAGGGTATAGAAAAAAATTCAACCTTTCTGGGAACTTTTCTAGTGCTGATGAGAATTTTCTGTGAGATTTGTGAAAAAATTGTTAAAATTACTCTAAAAATGACTTGTTTTTGTCAGTAATTTGACATTAACCGCCAAATTTGCATTATTGGCTCATTTATTTGTATTTCATCATTCGATATTGCCAGAAAAAATACTCTGTCGTCAGAAATGTTTGTAATTATTTGAATTTATATTGGTATTTTGTAAGCTTACCAATTTTTTCTGGGACTTGAAACTTTTTTCTGGGAACGGCGCGGCCGCGTTACCGCGGATTTCGAAGGCCTGCCCTAAACGGTGTCACCTGATTCACCCTTCTGTCCTCAAAAACAACCCTAATTCACCTTTTTGCTTGGTCACGCTATGCCTGGAGCATTATACATGAGTGACCCCGGGTAATTTAGAGCCTCTGCTCCACATGTAATTATTTGTGAACGTGTATTTGTGTAATTTAGCAAATCTCGCAGTGAACACGACACTCCTCCGTCTCGTTTTGTGTGAAAGGACAACGCATTTCATATAGTAACACATGACACTGACTTCAGAACATGGCCCCAGTTAGCTTACGTCCCACTTAAACATGTTTAATGTGTACAAATAAGAGACACACAATGAAGAATGGTGCACACGTTGTTCCCGATTAAGCGCAACACACATCAAGCTAGGACGATTTTTTGTGGTATGTCAGGATCTATTCAATCAATAAATCAATGATACAAGTACTTGCATAACATGCATACCCCATGAAGGAGTTTATTCGTACAGGGGACCCACAGCTTTACGTGACTGTCCGACCACGGAGCAAGCAGAGCAAAGTTTCTTGCTCAAGGAAACAAGGAGACGAAAACCGCCCGGCCCGGGCCTCGAACCCACAATCTCTGTATTACGAGACCCGTGCTCTAACCGCTCGGCCACGCTCCCCTCTTGTCATACTTGAGCAGGATTATTCTTTGTGTGTCCTCTTTTAAGGTTGCTGTTCTTTTTTCGAGAGCGAGATGACGAAAAGTCATGTTTTCTGCAAGTTTTTGCCTACAGTTTACACATGTCAGAATATTTACGATTTTTGACATACATATGGAATATAGTCTCTAGTTTATACATGAATCTTTACTAGTAACTACTTTTTCGCCAAGACCTCATAATTTCATGATGTTTGAATCAATCAATCAATCAATGATACAAGTACTTGCATAACATGCATACCCCCATTAGGGAGTCTATTCGTACAGGGGACCCACGGTTTTACGTGACTGTCCGACCACGGAGCAAGTAGAGTAAAGTTTGATTCGATTGTTTTCAAAGTTTGACAGATTGAAGACTTGAAACGTTTTATGAAATTGCAAATAATAGGCCTATCGCATAAATTATATATGGTGTTTTTTTTGAATAATAATATAATAAACTCGCGTTGTTGTGCCCGAACGTGGAATTACAGTGCTAGCATCTTTTTCTTCTTTCTTGTTAATTCTGCAGGTAATATGTGTTATCCGTAATCCTAAAGACACTGCAGTGTCCTATTGGCATTTTATAAAAGTGAGAGGAGGTAAATCGCTAGACTGGGATAGCTACATCAACATATATACCAATGGACAAGGTACTGTGAACAAAATGTGTTATTTAATAATAGTATGGCAAAAATGCTTCATACGGTGTGTGTTTTTTCTGATTTTCCCATTATATTAAAACGGATGTTCCCATTTTATGCTGACAAACCGAAATAGAAAATCATTAGCCGAGCATCTACAGGGGGAATCTGGGACCGCCATCTTGAATATCGCGAATGCATCGGGAAATTGATTTTGCAATACTATGGTCACATAAGCTTGCGGTGAGGTTACGACTTCATACCACATGTACCAGGTAGATTTCAACAGAGACCGATCGGACATCGGCCAGTGTCCGACCGGTGTCCGTAGAGCCGTAAAGACGACGCCGGAGCATGCCGCACGAATTTAATTCTGAGTTGAAACCTTGTGGCGTGTATTCGATGTCTTCAGTTATGGTCTAATAACCACCGGAGACCGACCGGTTACCTACTGGGCGTCACAACAGCTCGCAAGCATTCACAGGTTGTCATACCGATGTCATACCGGCGTTGTGGCGTTGCGGCTTTGCAGACGCCGGTCGGCGACCGGTGGTTTACACCTATCGTTTAGTACCAAATGAAGTTCAGGTGTAAACAGAGACATCCAATGACAACAGCAAAATACAGACACCATGCCAAACTTCTCTTTTTTTACCACTTACCTATTCCACTAGACTTTATTCACAGCATCTATAGTATCCTAAGCTTTTGCATAAACATAATACACTGAAATGTTGAAAGTATATTCCTTGTACATTGGCAAAAAATTGAGTTTTTCATGACAACTCTCTTGAAAATTTGTTCAGCAGCATGATTTGATCACACCTCAAAATAGTCTCCCTTTGTTTGGGTGACAGGCTATAGTAGTACTGCACATGTGCAATGACACTTAGTGACAGCATGCATGCTTACCCAATGTGTGCTTAACCAATCAGAAGCATCTTTGTGAGCATGCTCAATTCATTTACAAT
>JXSR01S015569.1:25788-44332 GCA_000969725.1 Ophiothrix spiculata
TCAGAAACAGTTTCCAATCAAAGGTTTGAGTATAAATATTCAAAATTATTCCAATAAGTAATCTCCCTTATTTTGTGGCCAACAAGGTGCCGCAAAAAGGCGTCTCTCAATTGAAAATTCTAGGTTTTTTTAATAATATAGTTGTGTTTGTGTGTTTGTTTGTTTTTAACCAAAAGAATCACAGCGTATAAGCGTACAATTACGAGGAGGGTGATGCAATGCAGATAAAGGGGTGGCGGATTTTCAAAAAAAAAAAATAGCCTTTTGGAGGAAAAAATTTCTGACAAGCAAAAAAAAAAGAAAGTTTTCAGTCGACTTCCAGCCATTTTGTGCAGTATTTTATTAATAAAATGACATACATTTACGTGTTTTGGTGCTTTATAGTTGTTTTCGGTGGACATTTAGGGATTTTTTTTACTTTTGGGGGGTTGACTGATAAAGGCCCCCCCCCCCATAATATAACACTTCATTTTTTTGTAATGACGTACAGAAAATAAATCCTATGGACAGTGGCGTAGCCAGATTTTTTGGTCGGGGGGGGGGGGAGACATTTCGTCCCGATTGTTTCTCGAGTTTCCCCTAGCGTTTGCAACATATCTTCCCATTTTTCCCGGGAAAAAAAGGTTTTAAGCGATTTTTGCACATCTTTGGACACGATTTTCTGCTTTTACTAATGTTTCCTGTCTAGCATTCTTACAGCTGTTATCTCATTTTCTTGCCCTTCTCGATTTTTTCCGCTTGCTGTCCCGATTTCATTTCAATTGATACCAATCAACATAACGTAATAAGCATGATAAGTGACCGAAGTCAGGAATAGTTTTGAATAAGTCCATATTTTTATATTGATTTTAATTAGAAATAACTTTGGAAATTATAAACGATACTGCGAAATATCAGATGATTCTCCAAGTGGCTGCAAATACAAGTATGGACTATGCAGAGAAGCCTGGATTGGGATAGTCGGTACAATTATTGGCGCTAGCTGCTCATGTAATGATGATGGGCAACTCTTTGATGAATGCATGAAAATCTACAACATTTTATTTAAAAACACGTGTTTAGGTAAGTTAAGGTCATCATTATGTTCATCTTTTAAACTCAACATTCATTTCATTCTTCCTCATTTTTCTTTATCATCTTTTATGCTTTCCTTAATCACAAACATCTTTATCTTGATCATTATCATCACCATCACTATCATCGTCGCCTCCCTACCACATCCACCACCGTCATCATCGTCATCATCATCATCATCATCACCCTCCTCTTCTTGTTCTTCTTTTTGTTCTTCTTCTTGTTCTTCTTTTTGTTCTTCTTCTTGTTCTTCTTCTTGTTCTTCTTCTTCTTCTTGTTCTTCTTCTTCTTCTTCTTCTTCTTCTTCTTCTTCTTCTTCTTCTTCTGATTCTTTTATATATTGAGATACGAAGTATTCGTTCTTTTATAATTGTTTCAGTTAAAAGGCTTTTTTTTCCTAACCGCAGACAGGGCAAATCGTGCGTATTACAATTCCCCCGATGAAGGACCAGTTGATCAAGATTTCACTGCTCGAGACGGTATGTAAGAATTAATTTACGCTCCTCAGCCTTTACTACACTCTGTCACATTTTAACTATAATATAACAGCTTGGAGTTCAAAAGATGATGTATATTAAAACGAGGTTCACAAGACAAAAACGTGCATCGAAGGGCAGGCACTAATAGTTACTTTAGATGTCACTCCTCCAGTTAAAAATCTTTCAACCTCACTTCTATCAGCCGTTATGTTTAATAGCAATTCTGAAAATCATAATTATAATACAGGGTATGCTTCAGAATTTTAGTTTCCTAAAATTAGAACTGATTTAGAACGCATTTTTCTATCTGAAATGATTTTTATAACTACATTACATTACTTTAAACCTTATGTTATGTTGTGTTATGTTATGTTAAATTATGTTCCAATCACCCGTTAATTGACCATGTTCCTTTAATCGCAGGATGCAACCTGAATCTTGAACCAACCAAGATAGAATTCAATGTTTCAGCAGGACAGGTCGTACGGGCAAGTATTTAAGAGCAATATGTTTTATAAAATTATCATTATTAAAAGAAATACTTGCACATATATTTTGTTACATTAAAGGAGCCCTATCCGATTGGGTCAACAATTTTTACAAACTTTCTGAGATTTTGGTACCAAAATATTCTTCATATTTTTCTCATTACCCATGTGAATTTTTACAGCTGAAACATGTCGCGTTTCGGAGATGTAAGTGAAAATGTGTTAAAATTATTAATATTATGGTAACCATAATACTATTTACACAGTAAAGAATAGGCTAAACAAAATTGCTCATAAAATCAAAACGGTTGTTCCGATTTGAAATTGAAACATCTTAAGTGGTGATCTTTCATATGACAGCGAAAACTAAAATTTGAAAAATCGGTTAATTTGCCTATTGCCGCTTTATTTTAACTTGTTTTATTTTATATTTTATAACATTCGGCTGAAAGCCAAGCTAATCCCAATAGTGCATATGCATTAATTTCAAGGGACGCCTCCATGGTATGAAAGACAGAATATTGCAAAGAATTTTCGATTTTATATGCAGGAGGAAACCGAAGTGCTTGGAGAAAACCTGCGAGGACGAGTATGGATCGACAACCAAATTCACGTACAATCTAGGTCCGACCGGGAATCGAACCCGGGCCGCAGTGGTGAAAGGCGAGGGTAGAAACGCTGCGCCAACACGTCCCCCAGTAGTAGTTCTGTAGTTCTTAACCGAGAACTAACAACGAAATGCAACATACACAGTCGATCTGCTGAAAGATTATTCCATGTGAATAATATTCCATGTGAATTTAACAATGCTGGATACATAATAGTTATATATCTTGATTCAAATACATGCAATATAATTTTTTTCAATTCTCATAATTATTTATAGATTCCTAAAATACACAGAGGATGCCTTTCCACTGAAGAATGTATTTGTTCAGCTACGGAAGTATTAACAAACTGTCGAGAAATACCATGTGTTCCAAAGAAATCTTGTAATATGTCTGGCATCTTGAAAGGTAAACTAATTATAAAAGCACAATTATAAGAATCCAAGATGACCGCCATTACCGTGATGGCAACGGCTTACATGACGCACAATAATAAAGGGGCAATTCATGATCCACTTTTTGCCCTCAAGGTCACCTCTATCAAAAATGAGTTTCTTAGCTTATAAGAATCCTCAACTGGTATATGTTACGATCCCCAAACCATTCTTTCATATGTGCTTTCATTTTTGAGAAAAGTGAGAAAAAGTGTCATTTTCTAACTATTGTCGGGGCCCCGACAGTAATTATAACACAGTAGCCTTGGGGATTTTTCAAAATGCTTAAAAGCTTGTAACTTGAAACGAACGGTCGGAATCAAGTGAAATTTTCAGTATATATTTATTTTGTATTCTTCTTTTTATTTAGCTAGAAAAGAAGCAAGGTTTTTGTCACATCGAAATCATGAATTGCACCTTTAAGCAAAATATTGAAGGAAAACTGTTCCAGCATTCATATACTGCAAGTTTCAAATTATTGGGATATATCATAATAACACAACAAGTCAATATGTAAAATACACCCATATGTTGGTCTAAAGGCGTCCGAGTTCCCGAGACTCATTTTCAGCAAACATTGATACCGCTAAAACAACGGCCTGAAATAAAGGAGTAAATAAGAAATCAGCCAGAGGAAGAAAAAGAAAAAGGAGAAGAAGAGGAGGAAGAAGATGCCGTTGCTGCTGCTGATGATGATACTATGATGATGATGATTATGATGATGATGACGACGACGACGACGACGACGACGACGACGACGACGACAACGACGACGACGACGATGATGATGGTAGTTAACTTGAGTTTTTGACCATTTTTATTTTACAGGACATGGCTTTACTCTAAACTCGACACGTTTTATGGAATGCATGTGCTTCTCTGGTGAAATTGTTTGTGCCATTCAAAAAACAAGGAAAAGTATAATGAAAAAGATTTGTCTCTAAATAGATTTGAAAAATATCTGCATGCTAAGCCTAAACTTACAAAACATATTAGAACTACCATTTCTTTTATTCAGTAGAAAGAAACAACAGATGGAATTCCGATATTTGTCAATTTTCGCCGAAAATCCGATTTCGGCGAAATTTTCCGACCTAAAATATTTTATGACGTCATAATTACGTAACGAAGTGACCGATTTTCATGATTTTGGAACCAATGGAAAGAGAAGACCCTACCCTATACAATGGTATAAATCAACCACACTTTTGGCACGTCAATTTCATTTTCACAGGGGGGGGGGGGGCAACCACCCTATTAGGTGACGACGTAGTATAAAATAGCTTAGGAGGACGAGGGTTAAAATAATAAAATTACGCACTGAGTTTCATAAAATAAAACAACACATACCACATACTGACTTCAGAATACAACAATAAAAAAGTAGACCAAATGAAATTGCTTTCATATAGATACTTAGGGAATATATACTTAAGAAACTGTTTTGTTTTGTATAATTGCATTTTGTCGACCTACATTTATTTCTTTTTCATTTTATAGCTTCCCCATGTATGTTTCTCGGGTACAGTACATTTGAAGTTACTTTGATGCATGATCACGTAACAGATCAGTTTAGTCCCCAATCAGTTGCATCAAGACTGGAAAATTTGCTCAACCATATGACCAAAGATTCGGTAAGGATGCCATTTTAACAATCCAATTGTTTTTGTGCATAATTTTCAATATTCTTGTTTTTTTTCCCTTTTAGATCAACTTCTTGTATTGTATTGTAACAAATTTCAAATGTGACTTTTGCAATCAGTAAAAACAAATCACTGATATTTTTTTTTGCGTTTTCTCAAAGAATAAGATCATGCTGTCAAAGCAGAAGTCCCACAACCACAAGGGGTTGAATTTGTTAACATGAAATTATCAAAATATATACCAAAGCAGGAGGTAAAGTTTAAAAATTTATCGAAACTTGTTCAAACCCTTGTGTAGCTCATCATTAGGAGCTTCGGGGTTACATGTTTCGTCCTATGGTACCTTACATTCCAAAAGTGTCCAATATCGCTCAAAATAGTTCCTTTTTTGTTGTTGTTAACATGGTTAATGATCTCCCCCCACCCCCCTTTCTTTTAAATGTTTGGAAAATAAAATAACAGATATATTCGATTTATCTTGTTGAAAACCAAATTATATGTATAAAAAGTATCTTTTAATTCTAACAAGTTGTAGACAGAAAACACAAACATTTCATTACGTACATTTCCAACTACACAAATACATTACACTCTTTTTCCTTTTTTCTTGGAAGATATCTTGCGATTTGGACGTCGAAAACCAAGCAGACGGACAACTTGAAGTTTGTCTTGTTGGGCAGTCTAGTCTCGTAAGTATGGTGAAAATAAAATAACTTTCCCTCTATTCCATAATGTATATTATGCGTATGTATATCTAAATGCCCAAAATCAAGGCTTAAAATTAAAAGATGCTGTAATTTTGAAATTTGAACAAAAAATATGCTGTAATCAGAAAACCCCCTGAAGATTCACATCCCTGATATCTTTCTTTCTAGATACCAAGCTGTAAGGATCACGTGTCGCGAGTGGTTGATTTTATTAACAGTAGAACACCGTATATCACAACTGATGTTGTCCTCTCTGTCATCAAAGTGGCCTTCACGAACACGAGATTACCTAAGCTATATGAAGACAATGTAGTCGTGGTATCTGATGGCACCGATATTTTACACTGCGAAAGTCTGGTGAAATTGGTTGTGTTTCCATTTTTAACAATTATTATTTTTACAGAGTTATATCTGGGTACATGATTTTCTTCCTATGAAATCAATTCAAAATTCCAAATTGATTGTATGATCCCGTGTGTGATTGACCAGAAGACCTACCTATGGTTTGTTATGTAAGGTGTACAGCGAACAAAGAAGTTTCAAATTGTAACGGTTTGCATGGAAGTGGATCTTTGCTGTTAACAGTTTTGATGTGAGAAAGGGATAATAGCCTATAGTTTGTACTTCACTGAATGTGTTGCAGTGGTGGATATATACATAATAAATCACAATCTGCCTGATGACTTGACTGTTATCAGGATTAACTTATTGTGAAACTCAGGTTAACAGCTTCTGTTATATAGGTCTTACTTTGAAAGTTTTATATGCTCTTGAATTCTCTAAGGATCTAGAAATCATCTCTTCTAAAAGGTTGTACAACTTTTAGAAATAGCAATATTCTAAAAGTTGTACAACCTTTTATACAACCTTTTAGAGATGACAACTCCATCCTTTTGTACATGCTATAAACTGTTAAGGGAGGACAATTCGCTACTCAAATTTACGTTTTTGCAAGTTTACTACATGCACCTTAACTTTTTAACAAAGTTCTTTAAGTTAATAAAAGTAATCATTTCCAGAAAGGAATTTTCACAAAAATGACCAAAAATTGAAAGTAAATTGATGACCTTATTTGGCATGAAAATAAAAAAAATAGCCAAAACCCTCAAAAAAAAAAAACCCTGCGACATCTGAAAGGGTGTTTTTTTGTTTCAGAAGTCTTTTTTTTTTTCATTTGTTATTTTTAATCTTGCTTGGAAACCCAAATGTCCATCATGTTCCTTGTGAAAATTCCTTTTTTGGAAATATATACTTTTATTAACTTTAAGCACTTTGATAAAAAGTTATGGTACAAAATAAACATGCAAAAACGTAAAATTGAGTAATGTACCTAATGCAAACTATTTTTTTTTTATTTGCATTCTATTATGTGAAAGTAAACAAATCTCAACCTCTTTCTTGATATAAAGCATCAATACATATAGTATGTTTACAGAATAGCCTCATACCCAAGGTCAACAAACAAAATAAAATTTTAATTTTTTTTGTCTTATCTCAATATTTTGATCAAAAATTTACCCAATATTTGGTAATTAACGTTTATTTTCAGACATATTAAGCGTACATCATCCACAACTAAAATTTCCAAATTTTGTTCAATGCCCTTTTTTGTTCAATGCCCCTAAATTTGAACACATTTAGGACCCTTGCTTTAAGACAATTCAGTTTCAGTTTTATATGTTGCCAGAGGTAGACTTTCTTAGACCTCTAATCATGCTAATCAGGGACATAAAAGGTACTTGCCGCAGAATCCAAATTCAACATACTGTAAACAACACATAAAATAAGGAGAGTGATAATTCTACAATGATATTATTTCATAAGATAGAAGTTTTACTGTTCCATTTTCAACACATTTACAGTTTCAAAGTGGCAGATTTACTTGAAAAGGACAAACGGTCAGAAAGACCCAACACACTTCCCCTTTGCCTCTGCTTTTTTTAATTTCCCATGCAGTAACAAATTAACGATCAAATGACACATGCTTTAGCATAAACTTCCAGAGGAGCACTTATTAGCAAAACTCCTCATTTGCATCTGTAATCAATGCGTCGATCCTGGGTTTCCCAATCAATCTTTACTATCAATTCCACAATGCACTGATAAAGCATAACCATGCACCAAATAGGCGTGAAATGGATGCGCACTACTACCCATCCCAAACAACAATTCAAATTGCCCGCTTTTATGTATATGAATTGCAGGAGCTAATGTCACGGCTTATTAGTTTATATATGTTTGGGCTAAAATTTCAGTAAAGATTGCTTTCCGGTTGGGAAACCCATCGACGTATTGACCACAGTCTAAAAACATTACAAATGATACAAAACACACTTTGGTATGAATTACTTCAAATGTTTACAGACAAATCAGCATGAGGTGTTTACTACTGGAACAGAGGCAATAAGGAAAGAGACTCTTTCTGATATTAACTGATTGTTAAATCTGCCACTACTTAGCTATAACAGGTTCTAGTATTTTCAGGCCATATAATGCTAAGAAAATGTGTAAGTACAATTGACCATTAAAACAAATTAAAATTACAACATGTACAATATAAGATCAAAATATATAAAGATTTCTCTGTCCCCAACTTTTCAATGAAAACAAGTAACTGTAATAACCTAGGACAGGGATTTTAAACTAGTTCTAACAATGTACTACAAAAATGCAAACATTTTAGTTACAGCAATTAATTTCACATTTTTCTCAGTATCTTTTTGAAGTGTCAAAACAACAAATTTAGCACTTTTTTGACATGTGCACCACTAGTAGTTGAGAAGCACTGACCAGGGATCTCCAATTTAAATTGATCAATGAAAGCATTTGTAGCAATGCTAAATCTTGAGTTTCATGTTGTGTGAGATGTAATATCTTCAGACAACGTCATGTAGTGCAGACAGCTAGAAATAAGCTTGAGAGTCCTCACACCTTATAAAACAAAACTCATTTTCAGTACATTGTAAAAATTAAGCCACAAAAATTCTCTCTCAGTGACTGTACTTTTGATGAAAAAGCAAAGTCCTATGCTTTTCCCTTCTAAAAACTAAATCATATGTGTGATTAACAGTCTACAAATCCTAGCGATATCCTATGCAATTTCTTTACTAATGCTACAAACTGAAGTAAAACAAGAGCTTTAGGCTACAGTAGATAGCCACAAAATATTGCAGATTTTCCAGTTTTTTAGAACATCTTTGTTGATTAAAAATGATAGGGAATATGGTAAATTTTCATAAAAGTAGTGCATTTCCAGTTAGACAAAGTCAAAAAAAAAATGTCTTGAAATTTCATTTTTTGGGTCTAAACCATTTGTACAACCAACACCTATAACAGGAAAAATAATTTTGTCAACAACACTTCTACCGTTTTGTCACAGTATGATCTTCAATATTTTGTATGGCAAAAGAATAGGGTTTATTATGTTATCCAAAATTTAAATTGCAGAAAACCGTGAATGGTTATTATCATCAGAGCCCATGTTTGGAGTAAATGATATTTTTTATATTATTAAAAAGTTTGAATTGTTGATTGGTCTCAAGGTATATCTTTTTATAATATGTTTATTAAGTTATCTAAAATGATTGAATTAGGCCAAAATATAAATCTAAATATGAAGAAATTATCTTTCTTTTTATTTTATTAAGATATAACTTATATATACACATTCATAAATACTTTAATAAACATATGAAGCCCATCAAACGTAATAAACGATAACATAATAAAAAATAACGTAATGAACATTTTTGCTCAATAATTTTCACATCTCTCATTCACAAACATTCACCTATGTCGAAGTTAGTATTATTTTTTTGATCTAAGCAATGGTGTATATTTTATAATACCTCATATAATCAAGAAATATGGATAACATAATAAACATCCTTAACAAAGTCACAATTTTTAAAAAGTTCAACATCTTCAAGACTTCACAATTTCCTATATTGTCACATAATGTTTACTTCACAAAAGGTTGAGTAGCTGTAATCTTGATGAAAGAACCTATACCTAGAACTGTTTTTGTCTTTAGATGGATAACGTAATAAATAAATAAATAAAGGAGATTGTTTTTGGATCTCAAACATATCAAACTATTGCAAAAATATTGAAAACAGGTATCAAAATAAAATTTGTACACGCGACTGGCATCAAAACATGCCAATACGAGGAATAGTGAATGATATTTTATATTTTTTCTGATTTTTTGTAACTTTGATATTGCGTTTTGGACATATTTTGGTGTTTGAAGGCCAATATCTCATAGAAAAATAAGTTGAAAGTATGGAAAACTATAATGTCCATATTCAGTTTAACAAACCCTTGTTTGTTACCCTTGTTTGTTGACAATAATTATACTCATAAAAAAAGGTATCCCAATTGGTAAATCTCATTTTTCAAAAAAAAAAAAATCAATTTATAAAGGTTTTATTCCAAATAACCATCTAAGTAAAACATATGGACCAAAGATACAAAAAATCGCTAAATGCACTAATTTCATGAAAATTTACCATAATTATTCTCATAAAAAAAGTATCCCAAATTGATAAATCTCATTTTCAGACAAAAATATTTTTTCTTTGGTCTAATAGATGCAATTTTTGTTTCTGATAGCCCAATCCCCACAAATGTTTGAAGGCTGATTTGGAGAACCCAACCATATACTCTTTGAGCAACATGACTAATTCAGAATTTTAACCACAGTTACTTGATGGCTAGGAAGAGTGTCTGCAAACATTATCAATCTATGTGGAGTTCATGTAAGGGACAAGGATCAAGCAATGTTGACTAATATAAATTGAGTGCCTCTAATGTATCACAACCTGAATGTGCGTTTCATAATCATTCTCTACATATGTGTTGATTACTTTTTGCATGGATACACACGTACAGCTTCCCTTGGAATATTTGCTCAAATGAGACCGTCCATCCCAAACCAGCCCTAAAAGCAGCTCTTGTTATTTTCACTTTTTTGAATATTTGCAAAGACCAAGCTATAAGCATTAAAATGACATCAATAAACTTCACTCGATTTCCAGAAGTCAAGTTATGGTCCATGAATGGTTGTCAGGGAGTAAAACGTATAACTGATATAAACATGTTCAAAGATCAGAAAGATCTGTTGATTGTCCTCAAAACAGTCAGATATATTTCATATTTCGATTATTTCCTTGAAATGAAATTTCGCGGCTTTTTTGAGGTAAGCACAAAGATTGCGAATCTGTCAAAAAATCAATATTGGCAAATTATGACCTTGACATGTATTTTCACTTGTAGTGCAAACTGAAGTTTGTTGCATTTACAGCTCATTTGGGATGGCCGCATATGTACCATGATTAATTACTCTATGCAAATGTCATCAGTAATAGCCACATATAGAGGGGACCATGGCTGAGTTGTAAGAGCAGAGGACTCATAATATAGAGGTTCCTGGTTCAAGCCCCGGTTGGACTATGTCTCCTTGTTTCCTTGGGCAAGAAACTTTACTCTAAATTATATTGCTCTGAGGTTCAGAAGTCGCATCAAGCCGTTGGTCCCCTATGGGAATGCTCCTCCTTGGGGCATGCATAATACCTGGTGAGCTACTGTAAGAGAAGATATAGTGAGTATCCCATCATGCATTGCTTCCTATGGGATTATTTGTATAGGAAATTATGTGAGTAGTTAGTGATGCAATGTCGATAAATCAAAGTTAATAGTTGTTATTTTGCATTTTGGACATGTTTCATCACTAACTACTCACATGACTTCCTGTACAAAATTTCCCATAGGTTGCAATGCATGATGGTATATACACCATCTCTTCTCTTAGCTACTGTAGTGATAATCCTCATTCCAGTCTCAACACTTTATGATTTCATATTTCCTTTCAACAAAACCTCCTTATTGCTATTAAATTTACCAAGAGTTAGCTTTTTAAACACATAAGAAACTTTCAACAACATAGGTATATATTTGACTTTTTAGAGGAAAGTGGGTCATTAAGAAAGATTCTCCTTATAAAGAATAGGAAATAAAATCTACAACAAAAGGATTACTTAAGTACAAAAACTTTTTAAATGACCCTTGCATTACCTTTTTAATATGCATTAGAATCACACGCATACACATATCTCTTACGATGTTAGACCATCTTGTATACCAAAAATAAATACACCTTTTCAAATCAATTAAAACCTTTACAAATATCAAGATAAGATTATCAAACAATTCCTAAAATTATAAATTCTAACAGTGTTTGACCTTCTTATATAAAAAAATGAAAATATATTAAACATAAAAAATGATGTAAATACCAAATATCATTTTCCGTATCATATGAAATAAATGCATAGGGCCTATATGCAAGTATAACAGACGACCACCTGTACCCCTTAGCTATAATTACAAATTAAACAAATCTGTTCTTAAAAATATCAAACCAATAACCATTAGTGACATAATCAAACCATAGAAGCAAAAGCTTAAGAATCAAAATTATAAGACCTTGTTAACTTTCCATCCAGAATTACTTGTGAGATGAGTTGTTGAGGCGGAATTCTAGTCATATTCACTGAAATTACAATAAAAAATGGATTGAAACAGAAAATGGAATGAATAAATGAACATGATGATATTAGTATATGAAATGAAATGAAATAAAGTGAATTGAAAAATAGAGAAATAAACATTAATGAAATGAGATGATATTAGTATATGAAATGCAATGGAAAAGAATGAAATGAAATAAAGTGAATTGAAAAATAATGAAATAAAAAGTAATGAAATGAAAAGCAATGGGAAAAAAAAGGATTGAAATATAGAGTAAACTATTTTAATACAAAAAGAAAAATAATAAATGAAAAAAAATAAATAAATGAAAGAACATACTGAAAACTCAATTGAAGACATACATATGAAATAAAATGGTAAAAAGAATCTTATTTGAAATGAAATATTGTTTTTTGGAGTATTGGCAAAATAAACAGTTACATCTTGCACAAAATTGTTTTGAAACTAAAAGAAATGGGTTGCAAATGAAAGGACATACATTTCAGTGAACTTAATTGGGTTTACATTGGAGTTGTAAAGGGCAGAGAGAGTGTATGCATCATGGGTTCAAAGCCAAATCATACCAAATTGGCCCATATCTATATTTAAGGGTTTTTTTCAGAGATACAAATGTACATTGATTTTCATAAAAATTTAGTATTTGGTAGATTTATTTGTGCTGAGATACGTTTTTTGAGATACAGACATTTCAAAAAGTACATATTTTCCCCAAAATACACTCGATTTACCACACAAACTATAGGGAAAGTTCCAAAAAGTTGATCATTATGTGCTTAAAATAGTAATTGCTCAATTGATTTTTGTAATTTTTACATATGTTAAAAGCATTTTTGCACACTTCAAAATACTGCAATAAAAAATAGGGTCACCGTGTTAGTTTTCAAGAAAAATGACAAAAATGGTAATTTTTCAATAAAATTTGATTACTTTGATGGCACATCTGCATCTACATAATTTCCCGCGTATATATTGCGCAGCAAAACAGCGTGTGATTAATCAAACGCATTAGTAAAGCATGCGTTTAGTATTGTGCATTGAATTTGCGCACGCAAAACGGATGCAAATGTTTTTTTTTATTATTTACTATTTACAAAAAAAAAATCATTATCCCAGTCGTAAGCAACTGAATCTCTGACAAAACCCCTTAACCACACACAGGGGTCAGCTATAAAATTCTGATCCTATCTATATACGCCAATGTGACTGTGTTCAAAAGAGTACTATACAACTATCATAAAGAAACTGTTATGATATCGTCAAATAAGATATTCTTCAAAAAAGTTTACAACAATTAATACTGTTAACGGTTTGCATATTTGACATTACAAAATAAAATAACTTGATTTATACAAAAGAGATTCAAAGTGGGAAACAAAATAGACGCGTTCTTACAATAAAATTTGCTACTACCAACATGTTTAAAGGTGTACAAATTTTAACAAATAGAAGGAAACTCAACCTAAACTTAGTTTTGTGCTCTTGCGACTCTTTAAATGTATCTAAAGTCTTTGTCTTAATTCCTCTGACAAAATCAGTGAGTACCGATTGCCTTTCACTCTTTATGTATAGCAGATTACAATCAAATGTCATTTAATTGTATGTACTTAATTCCACAAAGTCATTGGTAATCAATCTCTAGAGTACAAATGCAATCTGCAACAACTATTTTGAAGTAACATCACACATGGAGGGCATTTATTTTTTTAATCAAAAACTTGGTAGGCAGTGAGAGTGCATATATTTTGACTTGATGAAGAATGGCATATTCATATTAATCAACATACTATCTCAACTGATAAATGAAGGTTGTACTTAGAATAAATGTCACTTTAAAAAAATTGCATTGTACATCAAAATATCCAGTCTTGGGTCAGTAGTTTTTGAAACGATTCTACAAGTGGCTCCATCACCTAAAGAACCGTTTCAAGAATCACTGAATCATGGAAGACACAATTTGAGGGTGTTTTTTTTGAATTTTAGGGACAGGATGTTATGCAAATAGAACATATGGCAGCCACTACAAATACATTTCTGTACTCATATGACAAAACATGAATTTCTCTCATGGGTACAACAACTCATCTGACATTCGGGACAACATGATACCTGCTAATCAAATACACTGGCGGTCAAAAGTGTTTGCGCACACTTAAATATGGTCAAAAACTTAATTATTTTATTAACTGTCCAAAACTCTTTAAAAAAAAAATGTTTTTATTATAGGTGACTTATGTTTCTAATCTAAATGATCCATGTTTCCTCTGAAATTCGATCTTCCATAACCATAAATATGATTGATTTCCTGGACCATATACACCTGACGCACTTTTTGGTATGTATCTATGTAGTTTATTTTTCAATGCTCGTTATCACCGTGTAACAGTAAAGAACATTTTCAGCTTCCAACAAAAGTGCATTTATGTAGTTTTAATTACATAACTGCACTTTAAAACAGAGTTTAAAAACTCTGATTTTGAATGTGCAGAAGAAAGTATACAGTGTGTTTAGCACATCATATTTTCAAATGCGGTGAATGCAATTCCTGTTGATTTTAGATCTATATGTAAAATAAAGAGATAAAATCCGAAAAAAAAATGCCGCAAATGATGAACAATTCTCATGATATGACTGGTTAAAGGTTTTGTGCGCAAACACTTTTGACCACCAATGTAGCATTATACAATGGTCGAAAATTGTACCAATGTACCATAGCCAAAATAAGTGGAAAGTGGAAACTTGTTAATGAGTAACTCGAAAGCAGACAATTCCTGATAACAAGTACTTTGTGGATAACACAATTAAGTTTTGATAGCAAGAACTTATGAACCTTGTGTTAATGAGATGCCACTATATCAGGAACATCAACTGCATCATATTAGAATTTTAGCCATAAAATCGGACTTACAGGTCAAATCATTTTGGTATTTACTAATATCAACAAATTACAAAAAGCTCAATTGTGACTGCACAGAACACAACATAAATTAATTAAGCTTCATCATCACATTCTCGCTACATACTGTAATTAATCATGCCGTGAGTGGTTACACATTCACATGGTCAATTTGTGTTTACCATGTGACTGCGTGCAATTTATCATGTGTCTTCATATTATTGTAAAACACAAAATCAAACATTGTATTTCAAGGATGCTCACTCTAAATGCTTAATTGCGGTCGAAGTGTACCAATATCGCCACAGTGCAAGCGAATATAAGTGGAGAAGTATTTATTAGTAGAACAACAGTAGTCGCCTTCAGAGCCTTGTTTCAGCCCTGTTCGGATGAGCACTCCATTGAAATGCCTCTTTAAAAGTGACTTGAAAAAAGAATTTTTGAGCAGCAAATCTCCTTATCTTAGGCAGACATCATGACACAATATTCACTGAGAACTCTGGTCTTTGGACCAGGCTCTTGTGGGTTGAACTGCTAACAATTAAATGATTACATTATGAGTTGCTTTAATCCTTCAAAACCATTGCCTGCCTATAAGTTATAACAGAATCAGATATCTCAAGATATAGTTTGCAAATACTCCACACCAATTGGCACAATCAAAACAGGCAATTTATAATGTCTACTCTGTTTTGTAACCCATCATTGACATACACAAAATAAACCTGTCAAAGGAAAACCATCAAATGGCTGGTTTAACATATGAGTGCTGTTCTCGCAAAATGAGCGGAAAGTCGCAATTGAAGATTTTGAATAAATGGCTGCTTAAGTAAAAATATGGTGAAAAAAATCAAATTTCGTTTTTTTGACATAAATAGCATATACATAAGTGTTAAGCTATAACTTGAGTTTCGAAGATCAATTATGGCGGGAAGTGCAATTATTCACGGTTAATTGATCTCATTTTGCTATCTTACACAACAGTAAACAATAACTTTATAATCAATTTGTGGCAATTTTTTTATTCCAGATTATGAGTGGACTGCCTTATATTTCGATCTCTGAATGAAAATTGGAGAAAGAAAATATGATGTATATTATATAATTTGAAAGCTGAGATTATAGAGAATTAAAATATATCATTAACTCATTTTTGAAAAGTGTGACTTTCCGCTCATTTCGCCAGGGCACCCTACATATAATATTTTATTAAATGCTTTGAAAAGAACAATATACCAATAAAAGTAGATATGTAGTAGATTTGAATAATAACCTACCATAATTTAAGATCATTTTCAATGATGGGTTAATTTAATGAAGATAAACTAAGAACCAAGCTTTTGGATTTCAAGCACCCTTTCATTTAGAAAGAGCAATAATTGTGTTACCATAATCTAATGTAACTTAGTCAGTCCACACACAATCATTGTTTTTTATTGTCAATTTACTTGTTTTTGATGGCAACATAGCAACATTTAAAAAGGATTTGCATATGAAGATATAGACACATCTATCATAAAAACATGGAATCTACTGCATTTCACAGAGGAGGATGTGATAGGTTGTTACAGCAATTGCAATTTTTTGTTATGTGGAAATTGACCAAATGAGTTATGCATATTATCCATGTAGAAGCTTGATACTATGGAGGCTGACTAAAGAGAGCTTGTTTGATCATGAAGATTGGCTATACTGACAATAACACTGAATGGTGTATGGGCTGATGAAGATAAGACATTCTTCATTAATTAAGGACAGCTGAAAATAACATTTCCAAGAAGAATTCAGAAAGTCAGTTGAAAGCAACTGCTCCTGCACCATCTTAATCAGATGTCCAGTATTGTATTCAGTATAGAGCCCAAGTAAAATGAGTGACCATGAAGTGAATAGATTCCCTATATACTATACAAACCTAGAAGCACAAAACAAACATTACTGCTTATCGCAGTGCAATTATTCAAACGTAGATGCGCATTCACGAGCGGATGCTGAATAATACCCTGCATTGTTTGGTTTGTACTCCTAAGTTGATGGACTTTAATCACAGTTTGTCATGTGAGTACAAGAAAGTCGTATCTGCAATAGTTGCCTTTTTTCATAAACTTTCATTGCATACTGATATTATGTCCAGTCTTGGGTCAGTGGCTCTTGAAATGGTTCTACAGGTGATACCTTCTTAAGGTGACACTGTCATCTGAAAAACCATTTCAAGAGCCACTGACATAAGGGAGCGAAATTTTGGGCAATTTTTCACACTAAAGTGGCAAGGCATTAACATGAATATAACATGTGGCAGCCATTGCAGATACGACTTTATTACACTCACATGAAGAGTCGTCATGATACTCTGTCAAGACTTGACAGTAGTCCACACCTATATGTCTCATGGATACAGTTCTGAAATACTAGTATTGACCAAGTCTTATAAAACCAAAATACTACCACACAGTGGAAATATGTATACATGTTTTTCCAAGAAGGCTAGGACTATAAAACTTAAACAAAAGATCTCATACCAACCAATCAGTTTGAATTTATTTAATTTGTAGTGTAACTTGACCATGGAACAAACTGCCTACTATTCAGAGGTAAATCTTGGGTTTTAGTTTTATAATAATCCAAGCAAGAAACATTAACTTGAAAATCTACCAACAATATGCGCAAGTCTCACAAAATAACAATAACTAGTAGTACCTCATGCTCCATCATATCAATGAAATACAGATATATTCAAAGCCTTGGAGAGGTACCATAGATATACATAGATAGTTCTACCCTCACAAAAGCTGTCATAACACAATGTCAAATTTGAAAACTGTTTAAACACTTGTAGTTTTCATTATCTTTTTAATAACATTCTAGCCATGACTGCTTTTGGTAGAGATAGAACATATATTGTGTGGATTCGGGGTGTTTTCCTACTGGAAATTAATTTGTACCCAATTGTCTTTCCCAAGCAGTGTCTTGAAAATTACCTGCTTTTATATATAGGGATTACAGCAGAGAAAACTGTGCTTGGGTTGAAATTCAGTAGAGATTCACTTCCAGAAGGAAACCTTGAATCCACATTAATTCTTCCAACTCATAATATCTGGCACATATTGATTTAAAAAGATACATCATTTTGATTGCAATCAAACTATAATGGCATTATTTCTTTGTCCAAGCTGGAAACCTGGGAGGGGGGTACTCAAGTTTGATTTTGGTAGAGGTGTGCCGCTGGGACATTTGAAGTACCACCCATGTATTTACCAATTTTCAAGAAAAAAGGAACCAACCATACACCAAATGCTTAAATTGTGAGTAAAATTTGTAAATAAAATTAAAATTTTCTGCCAAAATTTACACTAATTTGACACAAATTTCCTGTTTTTTGTTTGAAATTTAGAAAGAAAAGATTTTTTTTTTTTTTTGAAAAACAGACCCATCAAAATACCACATTTTGCAAAGAAAAAAGGACCCATTGGTATACCTAACGGACTGGTTTTGCATCCCGTAATCTCTTTTGTATTAAGTACCCATCCTGGGGCTGGAAACATCTTCTGCCAACAAGAAATGACACAACACTACTCCACACAAGATTTTAGACAAAATGTCATTTTGTTTAAACTGCACGCACACATGTCATTTGCCTACAAGCTAACAATATGCGCCAGACATCAATTG
>JXSR01S015570.1:13110-31982 GCA_000969725.1 Ophiothrix spiculata
TCTCAGGGTTGTGATTACATCAGGCCTTCCTGGCCTTTCAATCACATCCCCCATATTGATTTGTTTGTTTTTATGTACATTTTTTAATACGTTTGTAAATATTGATATGGAAAATAAAACTGTCTGAATGAATGAATGAATGAATGTAGTACTGGCCTTGCGTCACAAATAGGTCGGGGGAAGTCAAATATAATGTTGCAGACATAACGAGACCAAGAAAAAGGTATAGGGTTGTTTTTGAGGACTGAAGGATACATATCAGGTGACACCGTTAAGTAAGAGTATCAAAAACACAAATTTGGGGGCAATTTACTTCGAACCCTAGTGTAAAAACAGTATCGATAAAATTCTGATAGGGTGTGTATAGGGGAAAATGGTATATATTGGCTTAAGAACCCTCATCCCTTTAGGAGGTGTTTTGAAAAACTGTTGTGCACGCTATGCCTGCATGCCTGCAACATTATACTTGAGTGGCCCCCGGGCCTCAATTGTCATGTATCTGTTGCACGTTACCCTAAAAAAATTATAGAAAACATGCTATTTTGCTAAAACTTCTTTAGGTATTCGGGAAAGTTTGGTATCATATGAAAAGTTTATTTATACTCTATTTATGCATAAAAACTTCTAATGATTCTGATTAATGAAGTTCTACTTAAAAAAGCGATTAGGGGACACGATGTATCTGGTGGATGAGGCGACGGTGGATGAGGCGCGCATAGGACAATCATGCAAAAGGGTAAAAAAGTTATGATTTATAAAATTTAATACATGTATTATAACAATATAAATACGGGGATCATAATTATTTGAATATACTTTATTGAGATATGTATGCTAAAGCATGTATCAAATATCGACAAATCATCAAGTTTTGTTGTTTCTTTATGGTTTATATGTGGGTATTTTTTTTCTATACATTACTGTGCAAAACATGCATTTACACTAAAAAAAACGGCATATCTTTTGACCGAGTCGACGTCAATGGCAATTTGTCGAGGAGTCTAATTATGTGATTAATTTTACATTTGAGAAAACCTTTCCTAAACATTTGTTTATAATTTCCAAAAAACAAAAAATTTCAAAATTTCATGAAGCCAAATTTTAGTTAGGCTTTCCAGTTTTTGGTATTTTTTGCCAAAATTGACATTTTTAGTCAAAAACCGATATCATCATCATGTTCAGGGTAAAAACTCGCTTCTAAAAATGTATATTTTATATAGTTTATGTAATTAGTTTGAAAGTTAGAGTACAAAAACGGTTTATGCCATTTGAAGGTCTATCCCAGCCTTAATATGATTTTTGACATGCGCGCACAAAACGCGTAAATTTTTGAAGCTTTTTTGTTACAATTACGAAAAAAAAATATAACTTGAGTATGAGCTGATGGCAATGGAGTGAAAAATAGAAAATTTTGGGCATACTTTACTGAAAAGGAGTGTAAACTGTGTAATTTCAATCTGATCTGTATTCTTTTTTTCATGGGGCAAGAAGGAGGCAATGTTTCTTTTGGGGAATCTCACCTTTCTCCTTCTAGATACACCACTGTGAAGGGGCTCTGACTTAAGATGGGGCCAAATGAGGACCAACCTTTAGATTTGGGTACAAACTCCTCATTAATTTAATATAGCTGTCCCTCTTTCTTGAACTCTTCCCATTTTCCATTCCAATTTGTTTTATTTTCGGTAGGAATATTACTTTGAACAACATGAAAATAAATATATATTTATTTTGCAAATGATTTAAAATTTAAAGTGCAGTACTGTACAAACACAGTTAACCCTCGTCCACCTAAGCTATTTTCTACTACGTCGTCACCTTAGGGGGAACCCCCTGTGAAAATGAAATTTACCAAAAAGTGTGGTAGTTTTATACCATAGTATAGGGTAATGTATCCTCTTTCCATTGATACCAAAATCATGAAAATCGGTCCAGGCATTACGTAATTATGACGTCATAAAGTACTTAGGTCGAAAAATTTCGTCGAAATCTGATTTTCGGCGAAAATTGAAAAAAAAGGCAACAATTCTAAATATCTGATTTTCATCGGGTTGTTTGCTAATGAATTTAGGAAATGGTAGTTATAACATGTTCCGTAAGTTTAAGCTTGTTAGCATGCAAATATTTTTCAAAATGGCGACTTTTATATGAGGGGGGGGTGGTTACCACCCCTACCCACGGACTTTGCCGGCTTACCGTACCCCTACCTAAGGTGGTACCCCGACTTTTTTCATCAAAATGACCACAAAGGATGTAACCCCCCCCCCCCCTTAGGAGGACGAGGTTTAAATTTACCCGCTTTGAAATATAGGCCTACCCACGTTTCAACTTATCACTGCAGTCTAGACCTAATCATGTATAAACACACGTTCAATCGATGCAATGTGGTAAAAAGTACGGAGAAGAGTTAACGACACAATTAATATGTCACACTACGTTGATTGCCATTGACTAAATTAAATCGAATATCGGGGGATGATATTTCTGGTTGTTAAACATTGCGTTTAGTTAGACTATTCGATAAAGCATTTAAACAACGCATTCCTAAAACGTCAGTCTAGCTAAACGAATTTTTGGCTTAGACAAAGGTCTAACTAAACATCGTTCTGGAATACGGCCCTGAAAGTTTGATAATATTTACTCCCCATGCTCCCTTCATGAAATGATCCTTTGGCTTGGTTTTTAACTTTTAGGCCTACTACTAGTACTATCTTAATTTTATTTTTAATTGGACTTGTCTTTTTTCTAATTTCATAAATTTCTGCGGAGCCATGCCAATTTTTAACCCATGCACGCAGTGCCTGGGTTTATCTAACCATGATCATGTCTATCTATTTGTCGGTCTATCGTCCAACTTTCGTAAATATGCTTCTTCTCGTATATGCTTTGACGGATTTTCGTGAAACTCGCATAGGATGATCCTTGGGTAGAGGGGCTACGGGGGTGTTCACAGTTTTGCGACCCGAGGTCATTGGGGTCAAACGAGGGCGCTTTCCAAAATTCTTTAAAACGCTTCTTCGTCTACAGATTTCGACCGATTTCGATGAAAATTGGGTTGAGGCATCCTTGGGCGGGGCTTTCTTTGGGGTGTTCAGGAATTTTTGATCGGAGGTCATTCAGGGGGTCATTGGGGTCAAGAAAGGTCAAATTACTAAAAAAATGATCAAAAATCAGTATCTGACCTTATATTCCAAGTTTCATGTTAATATCTCAAACGGTTTTGCGGTAATGACACAATATGTATACAAAAAGCTGTTTCCTCGTTAAATATGTTAATTAATATGCTAATTAGGCCAAATTTCAAAATGTGGAAATCACGAAAATTACTTTTATATGATTGGTACGTGCTAATTAATATTTTTTGTGAATTTGAAGGCATTTGGACAAAGCTTTAAGGTCCTATTGTCATTTAAAGTCCTCATAATGTCAGTTTTTCGTTAATTATCTTAATTAATTATGCAAATTAGGTAAAAAGTAATAATCTGAGGATGTTTTAATTATGATTTTTGAAAAGCTCATGTGTCATTTACCTTATATTCCAAGTTTCATGTGATTATTTCAATTGGTCTTGCTTTTATGACACAAAATGTATATATTTTATCTGAATTTATGGTGCCATGGTTAAAATAAAGAAATACATAAGAAATACATCATAATGCATGTCAATAGTGTCATTTGCGTGATACAAAAATGTTTGTATCTCCTGAACGGATTGACCAATTTTCAAAATTCAAACGGTTTTTGAAAGCTGATCACAAGTTCTTTCCATCTACCACAATAAAAACATGTTTAGCTTAACTTATTTTTTTCACCTGAACTGCCTAGTAATAGTGTTGTTAATCTGTTATTAAGAGATATTGATTATTGATGGTAAAGATGATTGTGTACCTTCTTACTCTGGGTAAAGTTTATACCAACAAACAGTTACATGTACATTAATCTAAAACTTATACCCACACTTACGCTGGTACCCTCGATTTGGGTGGTTCAGACTGCCCATCATCGCAGGTAACGGCTGATCATAATTAGTCAAAATGTTGACCAGTAGAATTACATAACTTGCCAGCTCACTCGCCCTATCTAACTACAAGGCAATCGTTCGTGAATGGAAGGTTTTGGTGAAGAGGTTGACAAAATGGAGATGTTTACATGTGCGACCTCTGCATGACGCACCGCGTTTAACTACGCGTTACAAAACATTCACGCAATCACCAATGTGTCACACGTGTAACTGTTTGACACTGAAAACAAATGCCTTCAGGATACGGGCCAATCAAGCGCTTAGATTGATTAGCGGTTACCGGCGTCTTATTTTGGATAAGACGTCGGAGCCCAGCATAACCCACACTCTGCTAGCAGATCTGTTCTTGGACCAAATTGTCTGAGTAATAAGTAGATCTAGATTTCTAATAACACTTGACAATTTTCCATTAGGCCTACATACTAAGTAACCCCATTTAAAGTATGAAAGAAACATTGAATAAGTAAATGTTATTTTCTTTCTTTTCAGAATATCTTACATTTTCAGTCAGTTGGTTTATAATCAATCCTCCACAATGAGTATGTCCAGAAATCACCTTGGGACCACTGATCTCCAGGTGTCGCCAATCTGTCTTGGGTGCTGGCAGTTCAATGGAGGCAAATCAGATGAGACATGGCCTGCACAACCAGAAGAGGTATGGTGTATCATACCCTAACGGGAATCCAACTTAAGGCTTAAAAATGATCGTGTGATTGGCATTTATAAACTCTCAAGTAATTTGACGATATAGGCCTGTATTCAAGAAAGTTGTTAAATAGCTAAAGGTTCCGAGGTTTTAATTTCTTGTCAACAGCACAGCTCATTGAACTGTTCCGCTTGGAAACTCTGCTCGGTGCGTATCATTCCAAAACAGTTGGTGTTCAGATAAAACCGTGGTTTAGCTTAATACTTTTCTGGAATACTGGCCATAATGTTTATTCAGCTTTCTAAAAATAACTGGAGCTGTAGTATTTTAATCTAACACTTCAGCTTTTCCATTTTTATTGTGAAGATAGTCAACATTGTAGGCTTTGGAAATCAGTGCTCAGGGGTAGAAATTCATGTTGGTGTGCGTGAATCAAACTTGATTCACGCAGGTTGGATGTTGCACGAATCATGATTCACGCAAAGTGCGTATAAGTTGATTCTCGCAAATTATTTTAGGTGAATCAAATTTGATAATGTAGATAATGCACATAAACAAAGGAAACCTAAAGCAAATTGTAGGCCTAGTCAGGCTAGTGTCATTATCAGTATGTTTGACCATGCATGTTGTTTTCATGATTTTTGAAACAAAATAACAAAAAACAAACAAACATGTACAATGAGTCATATTTAAGGCTGAGCTTATTAAATTTTATCAGGTGATACTTCATTCAAGTTTATTGGTGAAAAGTATTAACTGCTGTGTGTAGTTCGTTTTGGTATGAATTTTCAATTCATCATGGTTGCATAATTTTGCACTCTCTCAGCCACTGCTTTGTTAAGAAGTTTAATGTAAAGATTAGACTCTAATCACAATCCAGAAGCACTATTATATATGCTAAATACCATTTTCTATTGTTATATGCAATAAAACATTGATTGATGATTACATTTGTTACGTTTTTTAGAGTAGAATCTTCAGAAACTTCCCCCTATCGCCGGCAACCACGCTAGCTATATCCATGCTATATCGTGGGTACATGAATATTAATTAATATGACATCATCATTATGGTACTAAATCATGAATTGGAGTGTTTCTATTGCTCAGATATGATCACGTGGTACATTGACACTACTTTATATTTATGAATGCTGACAGTTCATGGCAATATAAGAAGACCAAGAATGAATTAGCGGTACGGAGCATTTTTAAACTTACATTTGCGCGAATCAGATGATGATTCGCGCTGCCATGAATTTGCGAGAATCTTTACGTGAATCGATTCGCGGATTCGCGTCGAATTTCTACCCCTGAGTGCTCGATTTTAGCAAAAAAGGTTACTTGCACCTGTGCATGTAGTTTCAAAAAGTTACTTGCACAAAATTTATCTTACATGCACATGAGGCCCCCCAAAAAGTTGTTGTGTTGCCCTCAGCGACCGACCCTATTCAAGAATTAAAAAAAATATTAGGCTCAGCGGCAAAAAATGGTTACTTGCATTGCGCAAAATGGACATGACTTTTGTTCAAACTGAAAGAGCTAGACCTAATTCAGTTCATGTTGCTAATTCTTACCAAAGTAAAGAATAAAATAGGATAACAAAATATACCAAGCAGCTTCATATTTAAAAAGCAGTGGGTAAAATGTTGGTTACTCGCGTTACGGTTACTCGCATTACAGTCTGTCCAAAGATTAGATGTCAACTTTAGACATCAAGTTCTTAAAACAGGACTCCACAATTAATAAAAGCTGCCTATAGATGACAAGTTTGAACCTTTTTCTTATCAATTGAATAAAAAATGCCATTATTACTCTTATTTAGTGAGTTAAAATGATGGATGAGGTTAAGTACTTTTTCATCAAAAATTTTGAAATTTTACCAAAAATCAAGGTTTTTTGAAGATTATTGATACTTGTGTTAAAAATATGTTAAGACCACTCAAATGAAAGAGACTTTAATGCTCTTTCATTTGATACCAAATATATTATTGTGGAATCTGTAATTTTAAAGTTATTTTCAAAAAAGTACTTTTTTTGAATTTGACCAGATGAACACCACATGTTGACTTGGAATTGGCCAGATGAACACCACGTGTTGCAAATGGTTTTGTTCTGGCGAGCGTGTCCAGGTGCATGAATTTGCATATCGAAGATAATTGTTGGCATACCCATGGACCAAGTAAACACTGATTATAAAAACAACAACAGCAAGCTTACATACATATAAGGGGCCTACGCATGCCGTGAATGGACATAATAACATTTTATTTTGAATTTTTAAAATTGCAATTGCAAAGGAATATGAAACAAAATAGAAATTCAAGGAAATTTCAGAATTTGGAAAACTTACCACTTTATTTAAGTTGAAAGTTCAACAAACTTCATAATATAATCTGGAACTGATTGGGCAGAATTTATAGACAAATAGTATCAGAAATCTTTAAATTAATGGCAATTTTGTGGATCCCTAATTATTGTAAATACCACACGATAGAGCAAAATTTTCCTTTGAGGTTTGAAATGGCTTTTTAAGGTTAGATGTGTGTGTTAAAAATTGTTCCCTTATTACTTCTCTTTCATGAAATTTTATCAATCTTGTAATACACATGTATCTCTCTTTTCAGGTATCCAAGGCTATTGTCGACAAAGCTATAGAAATGGGCGTCAACTTTTTTGATACTGCAGAGGTAAGCTTTGCTATATTATCATTTTATTTTTACATATGTTGATTGGTGAAAGTAAAAAACATGACACTCCCTTGCAGAAAACCATTTCATTTGATCTAGTCTTATACGCCATGATTAAAGATCTTACGCAAGTCACCTGTGTGGGTGATTGTCAGTTGCGATGTTTCCATTCATGATCAGACGTAAGTTCATTCAAAGCTACATACAATATAACTAACAATAATGGACTCTTAACCCTAAAAGAGCCTGGGTTATTTTGACCCATCTCACAGTTGTGGTTGGGGGATTCCGCCCCCCCCCCCTCAGGATCTCGGAAATCGATCGATGAAATATCAAGTTTGTGGTACATGTACTAGTGGATAGCTATGACCCTCTTGAGTCCATCGGTACCAAAAAAATTCAAAACATACCTTGTATGACGTCACAGTAACGTCATAAGTGATGTCATGTTAAAAACAAGAAAATCACCAAAAATTGCAAAAAATCATGTTTTTTTGCTAGTTTTTCAAGCAAAAGTTGCATTTTTAGCAATGATGTGTGTCTTTACTTACAGAAAATCATGTTTTTTTGCTAGTTTTTCAAGCAAAAGTTGCATTTTTAGCAATGATGTGTGTCAACGTATGCTTCCACATGTTTATTAAACAAATTAAGATGAAACATAATGGAAGTGTATCCTGAAGACAAAAAAGACAGAAAACATGATTGTGTGTAATTTCAATGGAAATCAGTTTTTTCATTGTACCCAGGGCGTAACCCTAGGTCCGATTTTTATAAAAATGGTCTTAAATTAAGCGCAAGGTTTGTATGAAAAAAGTTAAGAAGTTTCAGCGTGAAAAATAACAATCAGCAGAGATTTAAAAAAAATTAGGAGGGGGCAGCTCCCCTCCTGGCTCTTTCTGTGCTAAGTATGTATAATGCAATCTCTCTCAGTTCCTTTCTATTACCATCTAAGGCATATGGTTTGCATGGTTCAGAGGCAGTGATAGGAAGGTGTCTGGCCGGACGACGAAAGGACGTCATCGTCGGCTCGAAATTTGGCCTTCATAAAGGAGGAAGTGTGATGCAGTACTCCGCCACTGATATCGAAAAAGTAAGTCACGTTACTTCCTATAAGAGAAAAAATTTAAATCATATTTCATTTCATTTATCACACAGTTTTATAATATGCATCTATCGGAAGCAGTGTTAGGTAGAAGCCTCGCAGGAAGACGAAAAGATGTCATTGTCGCAACCAAATTCGGCATTCGCGTGAATGAAATTCCAATACGGTATACTGCCACTGATATTGAGAAAGTAAGACGGCTAAGTTTTTACCGAGTGTTTGATGTGTATCCTGCAGTCTTGAAGTTTTTGATACATCCCAATTTTGGTCCATGGTTGCCATATATTCAACCGCATGGTGTCTGATCGTGGAGGTTCGTAATGTTTCAGAGTCTATGTCATTGCTTATGCAACTTTTCAGCTCAATCTGGACTTAATTGTTTTCCAATTTTGAGACATGTGTGACAAGCAGATGAGTCAATGGCCCTGTCATTCTGTATAGTGGCCTGGTAGCATGCCGTGCAAATGCAGTTTGGAAAATCTTGATGTGGTCCTTAAATCCAAATTACAATACATTTTACTTTACAGCTCTTTTAGGGTGTACCAAGCGGGCAGAATCCAGATTTAATTTTTTTGCATGCAGTACAATCATTTGGGATCAATATAATTTAGTTGGGACTACCAAATGAAACAATTAATATGAATGAGCTCAACGACAGTGCTTTTGTAACATGACATTGAATGCTGCAAGATTGTCGCTTGTCCAAAATCCGTGCAGCAATGCTGCAATAAAGCCGCTGCAATAAAGCTGCAACATTAATGTTTGCCCTATATTCGTGCAATGATGCTGCAACACTGTGCAACATTTTTACTTGCCCTGGATCCATACTTCAATGCTGCGATAACGCTGCTTGTCCCAGATCTATGAAACAATAATAACAATGATCCAGTATCGTTGCTTGTCTCAGATCCATGCAACAATGATGCAGTATCATTGCTTGTCTCAGATCCATGCAACAATGATGCAGTATCGTTGCTAGTCTCAGATCCATACAACAATGTTGCAGCATCGTTGCTGGTCTCAGATCCATTCAACAATGATGCAGTATCGTTGCTTGTCTTAGATCATGTAACGATGATGCAGTATCGTTGCTTGTCTCAGATCCTTGCAACAATGATGTAGTATCGTTGCTTGTCTCAGATCCATGCAACAATGATGCAGCATCGTTGCTTGTCTCAGATCCATGCAACAGTGATGCAGCATCGTTTCTTGTCTCAGATCCATGCGACAATGATGCAGCATCGTTGTTTGTATCAGATCAATGCAACCATGTTGCAGCATCGTTGCTTGTCTCAGGTCAATGCAACAATGTTGCAGCATCGTTGCTTGTCTCAGATCCATGCAACAATGATGCAGTATCGTTGTTTGTCTCAGATCCATGCAACCATGTTGCAGCATCTTTGCTTGTCTCAGGTCAATGCAACAATGTTGCAGCATCGTTGCTTGTCTCAGATCCATGCAACAATGATGCAGCATCGTTGCTTGTCTCAGATTCATGCAACAATGTTGCAGCATCGTTGTTTGTCTCAGATCCATGCAATAATGATGCAGCATCGTTGCATTTCTTGGGTCTATGCAACAATGATGTAACCTTGTTGCTTGCCCCATCATCTATGCAACAGCGCTGCACCGTTGTCGCTTGCCCAAGATCCAAAGTGCATTGCTGCAATAGGTTGTTAGCCACTTATCCATGCATAAATTCTACAACATTGTTGTTTTCCTCAGATCCATGCAATAACATCGATGTTCCCCCCAGACCCATGCAATAACATTGTTGTTCCCCTCAGATCCACAAAATAACATAGAAGCTTGACAAAGATCCGTGCAACAATGTTGCAGTATTGTTGCTTGTCACAAATCCATGCAACAATAATGCAACATTGTTGCTTGCCACAGGCCCTTGCAACAATGCTGCAACATCATAGCTAGCCTCAGTTTAACGCAACAAAGCTTGTAATATCGTAGCTTGCCTCAAATCTATTGCTTTCGTCAGATATTTGCAACATGTATTGTGTGCCTAAATACACAAAGCAAAAGGACAGTAGACTCTGAAACCTGACAGAATTCATAGATTGAATATGCTCACCAATAACTCAATATGTTTTGCATTTCATAGAATTACCCAAATTGATTCCTTTAGTTTTGTGCTTTCCATGCTCCTTATTAACCTTTGCTTGTTAGATAGTGCTTTAATATGCCTTATATGCTTTGCTTGTGTGCTGTGTATTTTTACAAAAGTGGTGGCCATTTCCAAATAATTGCTAATTGTATTAATAATTCTCTTTGTGTTTTAGATAGATCAAGTGACTGCTGCCTGTGTTGTTCCCATATATTGTAATTTATTTGTATGCAACGTTCATGTGTTCTAAACATGGGTCTTGATATATTTATAAAGGCCCATATTTACAAAGGTTATTCCAGGAATAAGACTTTATTCCTGGATTTTTCGTTCTTGAAATAGAGACAGTTCAGAGCCATGAGCTAAGTTGGATTTTATACTTCATTTATGAATACAATATGGCGTCACCAATGGAAGAAATAAAAAGTTATTCCTGGAATAAAGTTATTCCTCTTTTGTGAATAGGGGCCAATGTGTTTTAATTTCTCTCTATTCTTTGCTGATATAGACCAAACTATGTGCAATAATTATTGAGGACCAAGTATGTTTTTAGAGTTTTTATTTTAAGGTTCGGGTTTAGGGTTAGGGTTAGGGTATGCCTGGTTTAGGGTCAGGGTAGGGTCGGGTTTTGGTTAGTGAGTTACAGTCAGGTCACGTTTAGTGAAAAAAAAAAGATTTAAAATATAATCAATAAATTAAAGAATAACAATATTTGTTGAAATCGAATGTCACAACATATTGCACCTTTCGTTCCATTTCTGTCTCACCAAACAGAAGTTTGACTCCATTCACATCTGGGACTATCATTTACTAATAGTCCTAGATTCATATAGGCCTAGACCTTGGGTCTATACATATTTCATGTAAATCTGCAATATCTTTCATAAGGTCCAAAATTTTCTGCTGTCTAAACTTCAAAATCTGTGTTTTACCACGGTGCATTTTGGGGACATTTTCCATTTTGTCATTTTTCCTTCAAAAGGTTAAATTTTACCATAATACCAAAAGTAGATCCTCAGTAGGCACTACTTGAGATAAAAAACATACCTACTTATCTAATAAGTCAAATGTTTCTGAGAAAATTTTGTTTTGCAAACAACTTAATGTCCTGGCATATATTGAAAATTTCACTCAAGTTAATTCCAATTATTCATTTTCAAGAGTTTTTCTTCTAGAGGTGTCTGAGGGGGATTTCCAACTCAGGAGTCGTGAAAAGTTTGGAATTTCAGAACACCAATCACACGATTTGGTGCATACATTTGGCTATAATTTGGGTCTAGGGGTAAAGCCCCTAGCAGGAGGTTCTCGACGCCGCAAGCAGGCTCTCCTGATGTGTATTCTATCACTTCCCTTCACAAATGTCGTCTTAAAAATGACAAAAAAACAAAGAACAAAAAGTCTTTTCATTTGATTCAATTTATGATCCACATTTGATCCTAAAGGTCACCTCTATCAAAACTCTGTTTTCAAGTAGTATTTTATAGACTCAAAATTTCACAAAAGGGTGTGAATTTGGTATTTAACCAGAATCTGCAACATTATTGATCTCTCTGATATGGTTCTGAGCCTTAGGTTGAGCCCAAGGCTAAGGGCCAAGTGCTGAGATGTGTACAAATAAACAATATCCCCAATCAGGTGCTAAAAAAAACTAAATGAAGAATATTTTGCATAAGTTAGTGCAATGGAACGAATATTTTCATACGGTGAAAGCTGACACATTCCATCCAACTTGATTGTTGCTTCACCGAATGAAAATGTTTGTACCATTGCAATTATAAACATTCAGTATTATTTTTTAACAGTATCTTTTGAGATTAATTACCAGGAATGTCGAAAGGTACTATCTCCCTATATATTGTAAGATAACTGGCTGTATGCTAGTGGTCATAGAATGAATGTAAGCATTTCGACCCAAGGAAAAAGCCCTTTATAAGTGGAAAATTTAATTATTGGTCCATGTTCACAAAAGAGGAATATCTTGGTCCAGCTTATTTTCAGTAAGTCATTATTAGGCTGCGATCACATAGAACTACTATACTATACACTATACGGCACTATACAGGCACGTTTTTCCTATCTATAGGTCCTTTCTCTGTGATACTATCCACTATATAAACCTACCATCTCTGTGCTGTTTATATATACATGAAGCCATTTCAAAAGCCCTCTGATCTGACTCCAGAAAAGAAATATTGTTTTCCAGGGTGAGATCAGTACGCTGGCTAGCTCTAGTGATTATGGATTTACATTTGTGGATGGTATCAAGTGTATCATGAAAAACATTTGAAAAGTTTATTTCATGTTTTGAGTTGTAAAAAGCTGTAAAATATAGAACAAACTGATTAAAATCTAGTCTGTCTTAGATTTATTTCTAAGATCTCCCATTTACATCTCCTGTTATTCTAATTGAATGTAATACATTCATAACATTGATTTTGATAACTCAAGAGAGTTAGCTTTTTTTTTTCAATACATTACTATGGTAATGAAATATTGAATTCTCTTACAGTCTCTCACAGAAAGTTTACAGGCACTCCAAACAGACTACATAGACTTGTATCAGGTATGTAGGTGTCTTCATGGTTGCTAGGAGGGTGGGTGGGTGTGTGGGTTGTTACATTGGGATACATATGTCCAGTGGCATGCCCAAAGGGGGGCCAGGAGGCACTTGCCCCCTCCCCCAGTTTGGTGATTCAGTCGGGGGGTAAAGGCCCATTCAGGAATCTTGACAATAAAAAAGATAGAAAAGAAAGGGGAGGAGAGAAAAAAATCAAAAGAAAAAGAAGAAAAATACTCTGTTTTAACCATCTCAGTAGAAGAAAATTAGTTTTAAATGTCCTCACCTACAAATGGACCCAGAGTCCATGCTTTATGAGTGAAAATTCACATTGTCTAAACAAGGATGTGACATCCATATGTGATGACTCACCCCGAAAAGGGGGACTTTGCGACAGAACACTTTTCAAGATACTGATGAAAATAGGCAGCAAAAAATAAAGAAAATAATAAGAATTTCCAGCAGATTTTCTGTTGTAAAATTTGATTGCCTTCATCAATTTTGACAAATAAGGGGTCATTTTAAAGCTTAGAAAATGCTATAACAGATGAAATGATAAACTCAAAATTGATATCACCTGCAAATTCCCCCCTTTCGGGATGAGTCATCACATATAGTTATAAGAGAGCAGAAGGAGATGCTGTTTAATATAACTTTGCATATGGGCATTAGCTCTGAATGTGCCATCTATTTTCCAATGGCCATACTGAGCAGCAGAATCCTCTAGCCAAGCTACAAGTCTGAGGCGCCACAGCCTCGCTGCTTAGTCACTAACTGGGTAGATCTTTGGATTTTATTGGTCACTGGAATTACTAGACAGAGGGTAGGTAGATCAGTGGTGGAATTGGTCGAGAGGGATCTGGGTAAGATCTAATGGGCATAGGTCCCTCCAATTTACCATGGTTAGTCAATTAACTATAAGGTCAGTTCATGTTAAGCATTGGTCACAACCCTTGCATTTTTGGTCCGTACAATTTTTAAGAGGCCAGAACCGCTACATTTTTCTGAAAAATGTGGGAAGCAGGGAGGACGCACATTAAAGGTACATTTTCAAATTATAGTTTTCACTGTCCTATGAAAGATCACCACTTATGCTTCAATTTCAAATTTATGTCAAATCAAATGTTTTGATTTTATGAGCAATTTTGTATTTTCGTTTGCTGATACTTTACTATAAATAATTTTATTGTTATCTTAAAATTAATAAATTTCACAAAATTTCACGTGGGCATTGAGAAAAATATGAGGAATATTTTGGTACTAAAATCTCAAAAAGTGTGAATAAATGCTGACCCAATCGGACAGGGCTCCTTTAATCATGCAATATAAGTAGGTGGTCCACACGACACGTCTGACCATGAGTAATTGTGTGCATTGTGTGTTGCGCACGTTGTAAGCACTTACACCATGCTTACAGCATCATACGACTACTGTGTTATTATAAGGAAACCATACTTACACATGCACTACATGTGAGGTGTTGGTAAGTGACACACCTTTGACTTTGCTGAAGACACACCTTTACTTTGGATTATCCTTATTTTACTTCGATTTTTTGTTTTATAGGGGTGTGTGTTTGACTTCACCAACAAATATTGACTCCAGTCCAAGTTATATATTCACAGCATTGTATTTTTTTGTGCTGGTGGGAACAATGCTGCATTGTGCATCATTTTCAACTTAGAACATTTTTTACTTCAAATCTGAATCTGAAGATGCAACTGCACTGTGGAAGGTCCTTGGATATTATATGCAGGCAAGGAATTTTTATAGGGGAATCGGGATACGCCGCCATCTTGTGTCACTCATGGAGCAGAGTTATTGTGCCTTTGGATATATTCGGACTTGCTCCGATCAAAGTACACAGATTTTCCCGCTAATTAGTGAGGCACGCGGAGCCGTAAAATGCAGGATGTACAATAACTCGCCCTCAATGAGCGACAATCCAAGATGGCTGCTGTCCTATAGAATTTACACAGGGGTGAAATCAAAATGGTGGTGAGTACCGATTGACGTTTTTAAATTCTTTGGGTGCAGGAGATTTCAAATAGTATAGTGATATGTGAAAGCATGCATACATTGTATTTAAATATGATCCACGTCTATCTTATATTGTCATTCATTTTCACAGGTACACTGGTCTGTCAACATGAAAGACGCTGCAGAGACTGTGACAGAACTCAAACGGCAGAAATCACTAGGTCGTATCAGAGAGTATGGCTTCTGTAACTTTGGTGCACAGGATGTGATAGATTTCTGCGCCGCTGGAGGCGAGCCATGTACAAACCAGGTACTGTATTCTTGGTGCTAACAAAACGTCATGTAATGTACAATGGCTGCCATTTTTCATAAACACCTCACAAAAGATAAGTGGGCAGTCAGTTTGACCCCCATAAAACCAAGTAAGAGCCCCCAAAGTCCAACAATATTGACAAATATGGAATCTCAGCTAAATATTGACCTGAAATTTGACATCAAAACTGTTACCATTGTTTTACACCAGCCGTTTGAAATTTTGATCTCAGTTTTCATTTCTCACATAGGGTAATACACAGAATACACAATAAATGGACCAGCTCTACTCCAGCTAAATGTAAAGAAAAAGTTGTTTACACCATAATGAAATGATTCGGGATATCATTTTAATTTTGTTTGTAATATCAATTTGAAATGTGAGGAAAATCAATTAGCAGCGAGTGTATAACTAGTTTTCTTTTTATTATTTATTGAGATGATAAGAAGGAAAGTTTTAACTTATTGTGTATAATTTAAGAAAATCAAGGTAGGGCTCTTTTGCGTATAATCATAGCCACTCGACAAAAAGGAAATAATTTTTATCCAAAAGGATAATTACATGTGTCTAAGTTGGTAAAACAGTTAAGATCGGCACAGCAGCTCTGTACTCTACGCAATATGAAAAACACTGACCGTCTATCGATTCCACTAGGCATTGTGGTGATGCTCTATTACACTGCGGGTATACCCAAAATGTGAGAAATGAAAATTGAGATAGATTTTTCAAACGGCTGGTGTATAATGATGGTAATGGCTTTTGATGTCAAATTTGGGGTCAACATTTAGCTGAGATTCCATATTTTTCATATATGTCAATATCGTTGGACTTTGAGGGCTCTTACTTGGATTTATGGGGATCAAACTAACTGTCCATCTTATCTTTTGTGAGGTGTTTAGATTAAAATTGTTCTCTATTACAGTGTCCAGCCTTTGGTTTTGAAATAGTTCTTCACCTTTCTTACATTATGTCATTTAAACGCATGAAAGTAGTAATAATTGCCTTTTTTCATGGATTTTCAAAACACACTGTGTTTTCATTCTTGGGTCAGTGGCTCTTGAAATGTTCCTTCAGGTAAAAGTGTCATCTGCAGAACCATTTCAAGAGCCACTGATATCATAGCAAATGTTCGAGGTTTTTTTTTTTTTTTTTGCATTCCAGTGATGAGTTATTAACATTAACAAAACATGTGGGAGTTATTACAGTTATGACTTTCTTGTATTCACGTGATGAAAAGTCATCTTGGATGGGCGGTTCCACAATGTAGCTTCAAATTTCAGTTGAACCAGTCCAGTCATCGATTTTATGGGCAAATTCGCATTTTACAGTTGTCTTTTAACTGTGTAAATGTAATCACATTATTTATTGATTAATATGTTCATTCCATTGTAACAACTTCCATATAACCATTTATGGCAGAAACGATGTGATGGAAACACACTCTGGCAATTGTACTTCATTGACAACACAGAAGACCGAGCTATTCGGATTATGTATCAGACTCTGCAATTTATGAACATTCAAAACAATCAGGGTACCCGATTGATATAGAGGGTGTTGCTATTGAGTCATGAGCCATCTGGGACCAAGTAGAGAGGCCATCTCCAAATAAACACAGGGGGGTTCGATTCCAGCTGTCGCATGTTGGGGACCAATCACTTCATAACATTCCTTGCTCCAAACAATACCACTAATTTATATCTATATTTGCCATGGACAAACTCATGAAAATTTGCAAGTGAGCGATTACTATCCTGTAATTTATTCATAAAGCCAAAAAAAAAATTGTTGTGTTGCCCTCCCGCCGGCTGGGTTGAAATTGTGGAAAATCCTGACCTTTTTTTTTTTCCCCATCAAAACTCTTGATTTTTAATATTTCTTGAGTTGCACAAATATTTTGCCTGATTTCCAGTCCCGAAAATGTTCAAAAATTCACCTTTCAGTAGCAAACAACCATGTATCCCACACTATTTACACATGGCATCTGTAATTGTTATTAAAAAAAAAAAGAGAAAAAAAAACCCGGCCTGGCCGTCCCCACCACTTTGGGCCTGTGAGGGCAACACAACTTTTTTTTTTGGCCTAATCATAACTTTACCAACATTATTTTTCCCTTGTAACAGCTTCCGTATAACCTGATATGGCGACCAATTGAATTCAAAATTATAGACACCTGTAAAGAAAGGAACATATCTGTCCTGGCATACTCTCCACTCCAACAGGGTCTTCTAGGTGGACGCTACCTTCAACCCTCCGATGTCCCAGAAGGCAGGCGCAGATCAAGACATTTTAGCAAGGACAGCACGTCTCTGTCACGCCATGGAGGAGTCGGTGCAGAGACTGAAACATTCAAGGTATGTTTTGCTACTTATCCAAGCTTATTATTTTTCAGAAAAGCTAAAGACATACAATATTTTTTGTCTTTTCTGTCATTGGTACATTTATTTTTATTTATTTTTAACAAAAACAAATTACAAAAATCAACAGCAAATCAATTGATTTATTAAAATTGCCACCCACAAAATCTTAAGCCTTCTTCTAAATGGAAGGAGCTTTAGCCTGACGAATCAGGGTCAGCCTGTTTAGAACACAAATGGCAAAAAAAATGTTAATGTGATTTAACAAATGAAAGTGATCATGATATTTGACCACTCAAGCCTGTGGGTTGGGCAAATTATTAAGGTTTCTGTCGACATGCCTTATCTTGACATGTATGTTGACATAAAGCATATATCGACATGTTGACATGAAATCTCATTTGTCAAGTGCAAGTAAAATTTCATAAAAACTTACATTTAATTGTCAATTTATAGCTGTTTCTTAGCAGTTGAGCTTTAAAGTGTTGCATCCAGTTGCCTTTTAACCGCATAATTGATTATTGTTCATTTCATTGTGACAACTTCCATATAACCATTTATGGCAGAAACGATGTGATGGAAACACACTCTGGCAATTGTACTTCATTGACAACACAGAAGACCGAGCTATTCGGATTATGTATCAGACTCTGCAATTTATGAACATTCAAAACAATCAGGGTACCCGATTGATATAGAGGGTGTTGCTATTGAGTCATGAGCCATCTGGGACCAAGTAGAGAGGCCATCTCCAAATAAACACAGGGGGGTTCGATTCCAGCTGTCGCATGTTGGGGACCAATCACTTCATAACATTCCTTGCTCCAAACAATACCACTAATTTATATCTATATTTGCCATGGACAAACTCATGAAAATTTGCAAGTGAGCGATTACTATCCTGTAATTTATTCATAAAGCCAAAAAAAAAATTGTTGTGTTGCCCTCCGCCGGCTGGGTTGAAATTGTGGAAAATCCTGACCTTTTTTTTTTTCCCCATCAAAACTCTTGATTTTTAATATTTCTTGAGTTGCACAAATATTTTGCCTGATTTCCAGTCCCGAAAATGTTCAAAAATTCACCTTTCAGTA
>JXSR01S015570.1:61992-74828 GCA_000969725.1 Ophiothrix spiculata
TATATCTGGATTCAGCAATGAGGGAGACAGAACATCATGAACTGGGACGAGGGCACTTATAATCTTAGTAACCTTTATAATCCCCTTCTTCAAGATGGAACAACTGGCAACTCTGGTTCCAACATCTGCAGAGGATCACATCTCTGAAGAAATTTATCTGACCAAGATCAATAAAATGTCAGCTCGGGTGAGTAAATAACTAGCTTACCTTAAGGCCCTTGAAAGTTGATTCCTAGTTTGCCGCATGCGTCACATTTTTTCGGCCGTGTCGGCAAAGCTAAAATCCCAAAATAATTCATTCCCTTTGTTTTTTGGCAAGAAAAGCGTGTTTTTGTTGAATTTTTTATGGATGATGTTTGAAAATAAGATTCTTGCAATGGCAACAAAACATACTAGAAACAGAACAAGAAGTCAAAAATTGTACCTCAAGACCTATAGAGGTACACAGGCTCACATATGTTACCCCATGATTTACTTAAACTTCGGTGAATAATGAAATGTGGGATAATAATGAAAAGTCACCTTGTCACAGCTGAGAGCTGAATGCTACTGGGGGAAGTGTACTTTATGTCCCATCCGGAATTTTGTGGTTAGGTTTAATTTAGGGTAAGGGTTAGGGTGTAGGGTTAGGGTTTAGGGTAAGGGTATAGTTTTTGATGGGACCTAAAATATACTTTTTCCTTAACTTTCAAGGGCCTAATACTGGTTTTGAAAAACAAAGTCTATATTGAAAGTCAGAGTCAAAATAAGCTCTGAATTTATAATTCAAATAAAATTTCACCCAAACAAAGAGACACTGGATCCATATTCAAACAATTTCTATTTTAGGCCTTACCTTGAGACCTAAATCCAACTCCTTGAGTGATCTCCTAACTTCAGACGTCAAAGTATTCATACGCTCACATTCTTGGAATGCCACCACGACATACGGGGTCCTATCCTGAGGCTCTACTCTGGCCATGATCTCCATCATGTTGAATCCTTCAGGAAGCTTCTCAAGAATTTCATCCAAAATAGACTTAATCTGAAAGAAAGTACAATCATATATGATTAAATATGTACAGGCCCATCAAGATTGATATATTTTCAAACACTGTATAGTTCATGTTTCTGATCCTGAGAAAAAAAAGGCATAGCTTGAAATATTTAGATGGTGAAGACTTCCAGATATTTTTGCAGGCTCTTTGCCAAAACTATGAAAAGTAAAGAATTTCATATTTGCGTCATTTTTCCTAAAATATTACCTATTTTAGTCAAAAATAGTCAAAATCTCCCAAAATGTCAATAAGAGAGGCATTTTTGGTATCAAAATCCCTAAAATTTTGAGTCATATTTATACATAAAATTGGATTTTGCTCTGAATATTAGCGCTAATTTAGCAGAAATTTCCCTGATTTTGGTTCGAAAATTTAATTTGCACCATTTTCCGACTAGCCTAATTTTGCTATCCTATGTTGGAGGCACATCCCTGTTATCTCTTGTGCACTAAGTACCCCCCTGGGGATTTTAAGGAGACTGTGTCGGTAAATAATGGTTACTTTGCTATTTCTGCAATATTTAAGGAATAAAATCAACTCTCAGATACCTCTATCTCATAATTAAGCATTAATTTTCTTTGACATTAAACTTAGAGACGATATTTATCAGAACTTTCCTGAACTACATAACATGTTAATAAAAGCTGCATAGCTTCTTCCTCAGGCCACAAACTTATTAAAAATCCCTTGTACACTATGCGGTATACAGAAAAAAATTATTGTACATCTGCCCTCACCTTTTCTTCTCTGCTTGACGCACCGCCTCCAGCTCCCCCTGTGTCCCTTGGCTGCATCTCAAGAACAGTCTTGAACAAGTTATCCGATGTCGTCGTCAGGAAACCGATCTCGGCATTAGGATGCAGACCATACAAGTAGGGGGTTTCTGGAGGAAGCATCTCATCAATGTAAGTGTGGTAGCCTTTGTAATCAGAGTTGGGTGGTATTGGGAAGCCTGGGGCTAGGAGCACTTCTACCTCAAACTGAAATCAATTAAGGTTGGCATAATTAAAATATAGTAAAAAGGGAAATACAGAATATAATCATTACAAACTCCAGATTCAAAATATTGGCTTCTAACTCTAACCCAACTAGAACTAACATAAGCCACTGTTAAAATCACAAAAAGTCCAAATACATCATGGCGTGGATTACATATGGGAACCAAATCGTTGCCCAGGCAGAGACTCTGTGGGCGCCTTCTAAAGGTGTGCTTGGCTTAGGATGTGAGAGGTCCTAGGTTCCAAACCCAGTGAAATTTTTTTTTTCTCCCATGCCATATTTGTACTACTAAACAGAGCATCTCTCAAATAATTGACACAATAAGTAGCTGTTGTTAAATCAATTCCAACGTTTTATCTAATAACAATAGAGATTTAGAGATCAAAAATATTATCAGGTCACCACTTGAAGACCGTTTTGTGGTATTTCAAATATTACGTGATATTTATTTGCCAAGCCTCTGTTCTCAGACATTGGAATATCTTTAACAACAAGATAGTAGTGTGGTGAATAATGTGTTCTTGAGTAATTTCTAAATTACATAAATTAATGAATAACGATTTGGGCTATGCACTCTTAGGCCTAAAAAAAAAAAATTGTTTGATTGGCGTAACCCGACCTACCCTAATTTTACCACCGACCCTAGATATTTTTTATTATTTTGAGCATGGTAAAAAACCTCCAAATCCCAAATTTGATGGGAATCGATTCATGGGAGCCCAAGATATGGCTTGCAGGACATTCAAAATGACAAATAAAAGATGTGTTACAGAAAAAGTGCAGATGTTTTTGTATATGTGCCATATATTTTGTGTTCTTGTATGTGAAACATAGACTTAGAAAATAAAAAAAAAATTATAAAAAAAAAAAATCCGACCTACCTACCCTATTTTTTTTTCTATGTTACGCCAATCAAACAATTAATTTTTTTTGGCCTTAAGGTTACTATTTAGTGAGGAGTTTGTACGTACCATGTCTGGATGCATGTATTCCTGTAGATACGTCCTACAGAGCCGCCTATCCCAATCATCTGTGATGTGACCACCATACATGATTTCTCCAAATAAGTAGCGTAGATCTTCCCAAGGAACCTGAAGAAATGAGGTATAATGTTTGGCTTGAGTATATTTGTGCGTATATGAAACATTATGAAAATTCCTGGGTGAGGCACTCCCAATTGTGGTTACGCAGGAAGTTCAAATGCCCAATTACCCCCTTTTTTTTGTATTGTTCATTTGTGCCAATTGTTTGACTAATTATGATGTTTTTCTGAGAAATTTGAACTGTATGTTCTTAATTTTCATGCACTGAACACACACATTTTTAACAGTTTAATGATTTTATGGCAATTATGACGTTTAAGGGGGGCATTGGACTAAATTTTGAAATTCTATTTGTGGATGATTTACACTTCATATGTTAGAAAATAACTGTCAATTACCAGATATCGGGAAAATTATGTTCAAAACCATCAGAAAAGTCAAAAATTTGAATTTCATTTTGTTTTGTTTGTTGATCTTGGGTATGAGGCTATTTTCTAAACATATTTATTGATACTATATATCGAGAAAGAGCCAAAGATTTGTTTGTAAAATATTCCTTTCACATCATAGATTGTAGATAAATGAAAAGAAATGTTTATAGTTTGCATTAGATCTCCTGAAAAGATCAATTTTAACAAATCTACTACAGGGGGCAGTATTTATCGTTGTCGACAACGATAATTAAAAATAAAAGAATATCATAATGTTTTGATACATAGGGTTTGAATTTGACAATGAAACTTTGCATGCTGTCATTATTACCACTAATGCTTCAAATGATGCAAAAATCTCGAAATGCTTGGGGAAAGGTTTGGGGATGATGCTGAACTTGTCCAATGCCTCTTTAAAAAAAGAACAATAATCAGTTTGAGCATAAGGTAACTCAATGAACCCCATTTATTAATCTTCAAGCCTGGATCAATCAATGATCCTCTATTTTTTTATTTGCACATTTTACCTTAATGGCCCATACTTTTCATCTCGCCAAGACACATCCCTGGCACTGTAGATATGGAGTGCCATGCCCCCCTCTTGTGAGACAAATGTTACAAGATATCTTTAGCATTGTCTACATAAAATATTTTGATGCTTACCTTCGCATTGGCTTCAAGATAATTGTACAGTACATTGCAAGAGATGGTCAGATCACCAGTGTTGAATGGATAGACACGGTTCCAACCTTGAGGACCAAACTTGCGTCTCTCGGCAACCACGGCGTGGAAGTAACACAGGGAGAAGAGGATGGCTTTGAATTCAGCCTCACGAATGCACATCTCCATGGTGTCTTGGTCAAAGTTATCCAATGCCTTGTGTAGATTGGCGTACATACCTATGGAAAGAGATGAGTGAAAAAAAATAGCATGAAAAGGAATGATAAGCATTGAAATATTTGAAGTCTAATCCGTCTCTTGGTCTAAACCTGGGGAAGTGAGTTGGCGCAGCGGTAGTTCCCTCGTCTTGCACCAATGAGGTCCCGGGTTTGATTCCCATGCGGCCCGGCGCTTTATGTGCATTTAGTTTTCAGTCGATGCTCGCTTCCGCAGGTTTTTCTCCGGGTACTCCGGTCTTCCTCCTGCATTCAAAAACTGAATTTAAAAACATCTTGGAGCCCTGTTAATGATCCTTACTAGCATAATTTGTACCAAGTTAGGTTTGCTTGGCGAAAGCCTAAACAAGATGATAAATCCTGGGGTTTGGATATATCCCTCATCCCCAAAAGCTTGATTGGGAAGAAGTAGGGCTATGTATGTAATTGCTCCACCTCAATGTTATATAAAGCACAAAAAAAAGCAGACAAACAAATAGTAAAAGTAAAAAGGGTCAAAAACAAGAAAACATACACTTTTATAGGGCCATTGTATAGCCCATGCGCTGTAACGAGTGCAGTCAAAGATGATTACAATACGATGAAGTCTCAAAATTGAGAAACCTAAAAGTTAGTATTCAGAATGAGGTGAATGTACGCCCAGGACCAGATGAATATTTTGGCAAAATATATATCCTAAAAGAATCTACTAAATCACTTTAAAATCCATGTTAAAAGACAAAGTTCTTTGATTTCTGAAATTAAACCCAGCAACCTAATCAAGGTTGTTAATTGCATTGTTTGACGTTTACTGATACGCAGTCTTTATATCATATCACAAGTTTAAGTGAAAGACAACTTGTTTTATGGCCATAATTTCAACCTCATCCCTAGGGTGTTAGTTACCAATTACACTGATATTACCTGTAGGGGGTTCATTGGTAATTTTGATAGATGATTCTAAGATGCCTTGAGGGATGATGTGAGTCTCTCTTGATGCAGCCGGCTCTGCACTCATATACACACGATAATCGGGGTGGCTTCCTTCGCTGGTGGATTCCAGTTTCTTCTCTAGTGTGCTTAACCATTTAGCTACCAAGTGAATATTCTGCAAAAAGAATGATAAGAAATCAAAAGTTTTGAAGATATCTGCATCTCAATTGTCACCAACTCCACCAGTGTGACTATATTTCTATGTGGATGTGAGTCCTGGATGGTATCTACTAACATGTAGAGTACTTGCAACATCTTGATTAATGCATAACATCCAGTGTGTAAGGTTTTTGAGCCATGCATGAATTTATCAGATTACCAAGACCCATGAAACGTCACTATCTACAGAAAGTTAAAGGAGCTTGGTCCGATTTTTCAAAATTTAGTTTTCAGTGTCATATGAAAGATGACCACTAAAGAAATCTAAATTTCAAATTTCAGCTGAATCGGTCAAACCGTTTTGATTTAATGGGCAAATTTGTATTTCAGAGACGCCTATATGTTACTGTATAAAATTAATTATGGTAACCATAATTAGACACATTTTCATACATATCTCCGAAACGGAACATAACTCAGCCGTGAAATTTCACATGGGATATGAGTAAAATATGAGCAATATTTTGGTACCAAAATCTCCAAAAGTTTGAAAAAAGGTTGAAGCAATCGGACTATGCTCCTTTAACACTGCTGCATTGGCAAATAATCATCAAACAATTTTATTTTTCACTTAAAAGCACTGCTGTGACACTTTCAACTCTTCAGTATTACACACACAATTCTCTTGACTTCATTAGTAAGGACATAACTGACACAAACATAGATTAAACTTTTTTGCTACAGCATCATGGTAATTATGCAATTTAAACAAGCTCTACTGTATCGTGACAGCTCTGAACTACAGAGAAGTAGCATTTTGAAACAGATACACACACCAAAGCAATTCTTACAGTACTCCTTACCTGTAAAATGACCCAGTGGCCTTCCTTGGAAGCCAAATCCATGGCCTGCTCAGCTACAACCTCCTGACCTTGTCCAAGTGACACATTGTGGAAATTCTTATTGTCAAATGTGAAGCCCAGCTTCTTTCCTAAAGCTTCCACATCTTTAAGAGGATCCACACCAGGAGACAGGATGAAGAAGACTGGGGTTTCTGGGCCAGTTTCTTCATAGGATTTTGCAAACTCGATGGAACGACCTTCTACATATTTGCTTCCAAGCTTTTCTTCAATGAAGTTCCTGTGAATTAACAAGATGTTTCTTTTTTTAAAGCAACTTAACCTGCATGACATTAAAGCTGAATTCACGCTTGATACAATTGAAAATGCCAAAGCACTGAGCTTGTGTAAATTATGGGAGTCTTTAGTAGTCTAAGTCCCGATAAATCAATATCAAAATGCAACTTCTCTTGGGTCAACACATCCAATTGCATACTTGCCAACATTCTAATTTCAGAAAGAGGGACAAAATGAGAGAAAATGTTTTAAAAGAGGGACATTTCTGAATTTCCTATACATTACTATGTAGAGATATTTGCAAAAAGAGGGACACCTACTAAAATCACGGCATTTAGTTAAGGTCAAAAGAGGGATGTCCCTCCAAAAGAGGGACAGTTGGCAAGTATGCAATTGATAAAAGCTAAAGTTTCATTGTATTTTCAATCCTCTGCTGCTGTAATCTGCTTGCATTATGATGGTAAATTCAATTGCAGTGTCATTTACGGTGTAAATTATTTGAAATACATTTGCGCCTGGGGGAGGGGGGGGGGGTACTTAGTACAAAAGGGGTTATGGGGACGTGTCGCAAATTTGGGTAGCAAAATCAGGCTCTCTGGTATTTCAATTGGTCATTTTTCTTTGCAAAATGTGGTATTTTGATTGGTTAATTTTTCAAAATTTTCAAAAGGCGCAAACTTTGACATTTCTTTTCAACACTAAAAGGAGCCTAGTCAAAATTTAAAAAAATTTAGTTTTCAATATCATATAAAAGATGACCATTAAAGAAGTCTTAAGTTTCAAATTTCAGCTGAATCGGTCAAACCGTTTCAATTTTATGTGAATTTTGTATAATTAAAGAGCTGCCTATATGTTGCGTTTGATCGAGATAAACATGAATTCAGCTTAAGATGCCTCATATCCATTCGGATGCTACAAATATTATTTGAAGTTGTCTTCGATTAGAGATTAATTTTAAACTGGGCGACCACACAACATAAATGACAAGTCAGTGAAAATACACCGATCATCCAGGATTCGCACCTGAGACCTTAGCATATTACTAAGGCCATGTTCTACCAATTGAGCTAATGAGTCAAGATTTCAAATCCTCTTTCTAAGCTTCTTAGATGAGGAGATGTTTGAGGAACAGCATTAGAACTAAAGGCATAAGGCTTATAGATATAAAATTGACCACTCTTGCACTCTCGTAATTGATTTTATTTTTCAATGACGGCATTCCTAATCTTTCACCACTTGGACTTTTTTTACTGAATGTTATGTCTCAGGCTCCTAGTTAAACTCCACATGAACTTACATTAAAACAACACCAACTTTAATAGAACAATGACCTTTTTAGCCAACGAAAATGGAACAAGATTCTTTTCCCCCAATACCAGATTCCAAGAAATCATCTGATAAGATGGTAAGCACCTCTAGACTAATTAGAAAGTTTTTGTTAAAGTTACAGCTATTGAAAATTGGTAACACATTTAAAAGATTATTTCATCACTTACGTGACAGCATACGTCATCCTGTCAGGCCTCAAAGCTCTCATCATACACAGCTTCTGGAGTGACGATTTGTTCTTCCATTCTTGTGGGAACTTCTCTTTTTCAGGACATTCGCTCTCTACAAATTTCTTCCATCTTTTAGGAGAGCCTTCAATATCACGATCTAGATTGCGGAATTCATACATAGCTGCTAAAGCCTGTTAAAATAGAGCATTATGATGTGAATTTTAAAATTTCAAAATAATGGCTAATTGCACAACTTAGCAATTGAACAATTCAGCTAAATTTTCATCACTGTGCATTCACTTATTTCTGCTAAGTATAATCTTTTTTTTGTGTATGGGTGTATAAAAGGAATAATATTTATATATTGCGTTAAATCTCCCATGATGACTTGTGTCCTATACAATCCAACGTTAGAATGTCCTAATTGTGCACAGCTTAATCCATCAATTGAAGGCTGCAATTAATTAATAAGATTCTGATTTTTGTGACATCAGTTCATCCTCAAAAATATTTTGACACCTTTTTTCATTCCTTCTGTTATTCACCTTGTTTAGGCTTTTGCCAAGGAAACCAAACTTGGTACTTGGTACCAAGTAAGCTAAAGGAAGCTTATCTTTCACAGGACTCCAAGATGTTTTTAAGGAAACATATATTTTAGTGTGCATTCAACTATGGCTTAAAACGGATCAGTTCCAAAGTTAGCTAAAATTGCATGTAAATTTCAAAATCTGGTGCAGTGCTCACTAAAGATTGCAAAATGTAACTCCAATAAGGCTGCAACAGGAATGAAACCGTTGACAAGTTAGTGTTACGTGATTCATGCTTTGGTGTAAATTTCAAACTCACCTTTATGGCTCCCCATCCATGATTTGAAATAAAATCCACAGGGCTGGTTACATTCTGCTGTGATGGGAATCTCAGCAAGAAATCCAACTCAGCCGGATCAATCTCCTTTCTCATCAACAACACCTAGATGAAAATGTTAAAGCAAAAACACATCTTCTATCATGTAATCTATCTTACAATTTTACCTCCTTGTCAGTAATAATCAAAGAATCAAGTCTCCTTTGTTCACTGTGTCAATGTTTTTAGTCCCTGTTTACTTGGGTAAGAAAAGACACTGAAAGCACTTCAGGTACTGTTTGATTTCTTCTTCTTATCTTCAACCAAGAGCATGAGCTTCATATTCCTTACCGGGCTCCTTATCAAATTTAGGTAGCCATAAACATGATCAATGATAAAATCTTAATTCAGAGATTTGTGCAATTTAAAGTTTTTGAGCAGTGTACTACAGGTCATTAATAACCTGCGTTAAAGCGCAATCTAATCTAATAAGATTATTGTTACTTTTACTCAAACAACTGCGCGTTCATTATCAGGTAACAATGACTTCTTATAATGACCTGCGTATGTGATGTATTAGCGCCTGAATGCGTTTTCTCATAATTCTCATAAAACGCCAATCAAGCGCACGTATGCACCACACACAAGTGCATTTATCATATAATGGGATGATCGTCATGCCTGGAATGATCACAATTCTCTTACAGGGATAAGTAGACCTTTAAGTAAGAAATAAGTTTCATAAAGTATTTCTTTATAAAATCATGCATAAAAGGCATTAAAAATGTCGAAAGACGGTTATTAATGACAATAATAACTTTGCACCATCTTTTCCGAGGTCATTGTTTAAAATGGTCAGTGCTCCCTCAGAAAAGTACCTTGGCCCAAAACACACTCCTCCCATTTTAAACAATGACCTCAAAAAAGGTTAGTATTGTCTTAAAACTAAAATGTTCTCTAGGTTTCTACAAAAAAAATTGAATCTATTTATTTCAAAGCTGCAATAACCAGGATAGACTTAAATACCAGAATTTAACATATCTGGTGTCCAGATGAGCTTGATTATAGATTAATAAATGCGCATTTCATACGCGAGTGAAATGAGACCAAATCAATGCACGCGTGGTCAATTTTGATGCGTCCAATTCACAAGGCCCGTAGGGGCCTGAGTGCATTGGACAGCAATCAAAATGTACAGCAAGTGCATTGATTTTGTCTCATTTTACGAGCATAATGGAATGCAAATTTATTAATCTAATTCATAAACGAAAGAAAAAATAATATTGTATCTTTTGTTGAGAAGAAATATGGACTTTAATACTGGGACCATAAAACCTACGTAGGTTTTATGGTCCCAGCTTTAATATGACCATCAAAATCTAAAACTTCTCTAAACTAAATAAATAATCAACCGACAAAAACAATGAAACATTCATACGCACTAAACGCCCGCCACGAAAAAAAAAAAAACCGGAACGCAACAAGCGCAGAATTGTGAAGATCCACTGCACTCTGCATACTTTATATTCTTGTGTTCTGATTGGCTAGGTGACGCGGAGTGTATGAATCAGCTTCAAATAGTCCCCTGATAGCAGATCCAGCATCATCTCTCAGCCCAATGTCTGTATCTATGCCAAACACTTACCTGAAATGCAACTTGGGTGTAGATGAACACCGATGTAATGTAGTCAGAACCAGCATCATCTCCCAGCCCGATGTCTGTATCTTTACAATCTACATACCTGGAATGCAACTTGTGTTGAGAAGATGAGTTTATCAGCTTCAAACAGCCCCCTGGTGGTGTAGATGAACACCGAGTATGTAATGAAATCAATCAGATTGAGGACTCTCTCTTTTACTTCGTCTGCTTCCTCTGCTCTCTCAATAGCTTTTGAAAACACTATGTCAAATGCCTACAAATAGAAATTTGTAAAATATTGTGTATTTTTTCAGGTAGTGACACACCAAAATGATGTAATTGTCAAGAATAAATTAAATAGGGGAATTCACCGAAAAAGTCATGACCTAGAATCATTTTACCTTCCCTTACAGGTAGGAAGTTGTGGACAGCATGGCTGTCGCAAATACTTGTTTAGGAAATTAAATTTGTGCAGGATTAAATCTGGGGAACTAAATTATTTTAGATCTATCTGATGAGCTACGCTCAATTTCTTGTGTTCATTTTTATTTTCAAAAAAAAAAAAAAGCAGAATTTTCTTCTCACTTCTCTCTAGACTTCTCATATATACATTTTAAAGGGCTTTGGACAAAATTTCGAAATTTTATTTATGGATGATTTAAACTTCATATGCCAGAAAATAACAGTCAATTACCAGATATCAAGAAAAATTTTGATCAAAACCTTCAGAAAAGTCAAAAATTTGAATTTTGTTTTGTTTATTGATCTAGGGTATGAGGCTATTCTCTAAATGTATTTATTGATGATATATACCAAAAAAGAGCCACAGATTTGTTTGTAAAGCATTCCTTTCACATCATAGATTGCAGATAAACCAAAAGAAGTTTGGAGTTTGCATAAGATCTTCTGAGAAGGCCATTTTTAAAAATTCAACTATAGAGGGCAGTATTTATAGTTGTCGACACCGATAATTAAAAATAACAGAATATCTAAATATTTTGATATAAAGGGTTTGAATTTGACAATGAAACTTTGCATGCTGCCATTATTACCGCTCATACTTCAAATGATGCAAAAATCTCAAAATGTTTAGGGAAAAGTTTGTGGATGATGCTGAACTTGTCCAATACCCCTTTGATTCAAAATTACTCAAAATAACAACTTTTTAAACTGACCTTGAGTGAAAACTGATAAATGGGATTGATCTTGTTCAAATCATTCAAAATGAAGTACAGCAGAGACGCCCTTGCTGCAGCTGGACGGTACAATTCACGTGCCTCATTAATTTTGACCTCTGTGACCTTTGCCTCCTCAACTTTGACCTCAATTTCTGCTGCCGTTCGTTTTGTGGTTTCAAGATTTTCCACCAGGGCTGTATCTCCAAGGAAGTTTCCTTCAGCGGATGAGAGACGAGACAAGAGGTTGTCTTCCAATTCCTTCAAGCTGATCTTGAAATCATTCTGTTGCTTGGTTAGATCTGACTTGAGTTTTTCCAAATCGGGTCGTTCTTGAGCTACGACATTCGCCAGTAGTTGATCCTCTAATCCATCCCTGGTTACAGTGAAATTGATGAGTGTAGTTTGGGCCTGCATTTCAGGTTTGTAATGAGGGTTGGCTAGTTTGGTGTGGAGGATGAGGCGGAAATCAGGATTATATTCTACTTCTTTGTCACCAATCTTGATGTATCTATAGAGAAAAAGCATGACAGAAATTAATGTGTTCTGTGGGCGAGCAGTTTGTGTCTCAGGCTCACAATCTAAGAATGGGTTCAAATCCCAGAACTGGCGCTTGACTACAAAAAGCCCCACAAATAATCATTGTCATATCTATATGAAATTTAGTCTAGCTTAAAATAGAGCAGTATTCATGCCAGCTAGATTAAATGCAGCTTAATCTGTTCTACCGAGTATCCTAATTGATCGATATGTGCTATCCATGATACGCTATGAAGTTACAATGATTGGTGAAATAATGTAGTTACAGAGCTGAGGTAACAATGTTAATTGGTTATGGTCTAGCGATATAACTGTGAATTACACTCCTGATTGTTACAAATTTTGTGTTTCACATTTTCATTTACACTACTACATTATAAAAGGCATCTACAAAATTAATAGATTCATGAAACCAAGGATCTCTTGAAAAGTGCAAAAAGGTTAATACCCTTACTGAGGTAAAATTAAAAAAAAGTTTGTGTCAAAGCTGCTGTTCATGCTTATCAAATTGGGTGATCTGGAAAAAA
>JXSR01S015570.1:74878-107400 GCA_000969725.1 Ophiothrix spiculata
ACATAGAAAATACAACCATCCATCGTCCAATGTTAATCATTAATTTAGATTTACCTTTCTTTTAAAATGAAACTTGCCATACAAGCACAAGCGCGTTCATGGAATTGTACAACGCACTACGTGATATGCAGCATGCAACAAGACGAGATTAATTAATGCGTATAAGTTACCAATGATCCAAAACGATTTACAATTTCAATGTGTACTTAACGCAGAGTGTAGGAATGTACAATAGATTTCAAACGCGAGTCACAAGACTTAATATTGCAGTGCTGAGGTAACAAACGTTAATTGATTATGGTCTAGCGATATAACTGTGAATTGCACTCCTAATTGTTACAAATTTTGTGTTTCACATTTTCATTCACACCAATACATTATAAAAGAGCATCTACAAATAGATTCATGAAACCACGGATATCTTGAAAAATGCAAAAAGGTTAATACCCTTAAAGAGGCCAAATAAAAAAAAAGTTCGTGTCAAAGCTGCCGCTCATGCTTATAAAATTGGGTAATCTGGAAAAAAAAGTGATGAGTTTTTTTTTTTTTTAATTTCTAGATTTTTTTTTACTTGATTTTCTTCTAGCAAGAACTTTGAGACAAACTATTTTTCATTTGTTCTAATGAGATGGCAAAAGTAGATAAACTTACAGAGCATAATGCTCTTTAATCTTAACCTATTCTTAAACATATCACCTACAAGACTTAGGAGGGTAGGACATTATATCAAAAATCAAAGTTTCAAAATGGCCAAGACTACAAAATTTGAAAGCTAAACTTACCTGCCCTTCTTGATAGTATTCCGTCCAAGCACAGGGTCTAACACGGGGTCAACCGACTCCTCCATATTTTCAATCAAAACCGTGTCACCGGCTGACACAGCCCTCTCTATTGTTTCCAAGAATCCTCTCTGACCAGGTCGGACTACATGTAAGCTTTCCCCATACTTAGATTTTATCCATTTGACTCCTTGAAGCTGCGGGTCTATCATGAGCGGCCAGCGCTCGCAGTTACTCAGAATGGTGGCGTTTTCCGTCGACATACGATCGCTTGGTAGGCCTTCGTTGTTCCATGCAGCAATGGTTGCGTCGTCGGTAAGCATGGACAAGGGATCCAAGTTTTCTGTTGACGGGATTGGATTCTGTTGTAATAGACCAAAACATGAATTTATTGAAATTTGTGATGGATGTATATATTGGATATTTTTGAATATTTTTGAAGGATTGAGCATGGGGAGAATAACTTGAGATTTTGGCAAGAGAATTAAATAAAAAATGATCCATATAAGACACAGATTCATAGAGCCATAAGAATGATAGACAATGTCACATAAACAATAAACTCACATCCCAATAATATTATTGAAATTTCATTGCATGCATCAAGCAAAATTTGGCATTCAGCAATTGATTTTTGTATTCCATTTCACCAAGAAAGATTTGACTCTGAATTAGATTAATACCACCGCTGAGATTGGACAACCCTAGCTGGAATCAAGAAAACCTAATAAAAGAATACATTAAAAAAGGTTTTATAATCACTTTTCTGATTTTTAAAATTTAATTTAGAGAATTGTTCAGCAACAAAAATGTAAGTTCTTGACCATTTGTACCGAAACGTATCTTTCAAACAAAAATCTCATTTTCATTACATTTTGGTCAAAATCTGGTCAATTACCAGATGACATGTAAAATTTGACAAACAAGTTTCCAAGTTATATCTTTTAAATGATAATGCTAAACTCCAGGTCCATACCAACCTTTTGTTGCTTGAGAAATGGAAGCCACATTTTGTCCATGAGATCCACACGGTATGCTCTGGTGAAGGATCCAACATAGGATACAAAGGCAGTGATTAATAACACATCACCAGCTGGGAGGAAGAAAGAGAAATATATGTAAAAAACAATTATGTAAAAAACAATAAAAATGCAACCGATGATCACTTCCTGGGAATCGTTTCAATAAAATTAATCAAATCACAATACACTTCAGATGCAACAATTTGGCAATAATGTTGAAAAAACATGTGAAGTAGCAAAGCTTAATAGTTCAAAAAGTATTTACATTTGTACAAAGATTGGGTCCTGGTTGGGTTGCTTGTATGAAAGTTGTTTCATAAGATCACTATAACTTGCCTTGTACCCACAATGTTTATGGGTACTCAGTTTGTTAAATTCCATATCCAACTATATATTCCACACCATAAACTCCAAAAATCTGATTTTTTCCCATATTTTCTTAAAAGTTACTAATTGTAACAGAATGTTGAACTTAATTGAAGTTTTAATAGGGCCGTGGCTGCCTACATAGTCCATGAAACCTAGAAATTCAAACTAGGAGTGAATCTTATTAATATAGATATTCATTTATCTAATGCACAATACGAACTCACAAAGTAGTGATGTTGCTTATCATCAGAGAAAAAGACAACAACTTTGAAAAAAGGCTTGCATCATCCATAATATACATATGTATAATGCAAGCTACTTAAAGGGGCAATTCATGATCCACTTTTCACCCTCAAGGTCACCTCTATCAAAGTTGAATTTTTTAGCTTAAAAGAACCGTCAACTGGTATATGTTGCGATCCCCAAACCATTCTTTCATATGTGTCTTGCATTTTCGAGAAAAGTGAGAAAATGTGTCATTTTCTAATTATTGTCGGGGCCCCCCGACAATAATTACAACACAGTAGCCTACGGGGATTTTCAAAATGCTGAAAAGCTTGTAACTTGGAAACTAATGGTTGGAATCAAGTGAAATTTTCAGTATATATTTATAATGTACTCTTCTTTTTATCTAGCCTAAAAAGAGGCAAGGTTTTTGGCACATAAAAATCATGAATTGCACCTTTAAGCAACATTTTCTTGTTTCTTGAATGTTATGGTCCCAATCAATTACTTGATCTTCTTATAGCCTAGACTTCCTGATGACATTTCAGTTAGTTGATGTATCAATTTGTGTAATAAAGTGTTAAGTACTCACGCAACATCTTTTCCTGTTTCTTGAACACTGCGACAGCTTCTCCCCAACGGACATTCTCAGAAGCCAAGCCTCCCACCAATCTGTTGGCCAGTGTGATGGTCTTCTCCGTGTTCTCTGCATCTTGCTGGCATTTCAGCTTGGCAGATGTAGCTGCTTCAAATTCTGCTGTGAGGGCTGCAAGATTGGCATCCAGATCCTGAAACAAATAAATGATGGCATTTTGTAACTCAAGATTCAAAAGAGACATGTCATCAACAGTATTAAGGTGGCCTAGCACAGAAGCGATGTGGGACACGAGTGAGCTGATATCGGCGGTGCTGGACACAATTTCAAAGTCTTTATCCCGGGCTTTTAGCGTACTTTTTGGCGTACTGTATCTTGCGCTTTGATAAGACGCAATCTTACATGTGCGTCGTTTTTATATTCACATATAAGACCATGCGCGTTACTCCTGACGATGCAGGGCTCTAAGCGCAGTGCGCAAGGTATAACTCATTGCTAAAAAAAGTGCAATTTTTTTGCTTATTTTTGCTTAATATCTTAAAAAGTAAGTCAGTGACCATATTTTTTTATTACGTTTTTTAAAAGAACTATATAAGGACCAAAACATACGTGAAAAAGAGAGAGAAAAATAGAGCCGGTTTTTAGTTATAGTGTTTTTGTCTTATTTATTTTGATTTTACCATAGAAGTCAATGGTAAAAAGTGGTAAAACATAGCATTTTTAAAATGGATTTTTCGCAACAACAAAAACTAAGTCAGTGACCCCCTTTTTTATTTCAGAAATGTGATCAGCACATATGAAAACACCATATATCAAAAAATTAGAGAAATAAATAGAGGAATTCTATCTGTGCTAGGCACCTTAAGAGAAACATGGTCAAGCAGTGAAAGTTAAATAAATAAATAAATAAATTGCAGGTGATTTATAGTGCACTACGCCTCCCCTGACTTGTAATTCCACACGGCCTCAGCACACTTTACAGAGCATATACAATTTGTTCTAATCATTGGGTTAAATCACTACCTGGACTCCCTGGGGCCAAAGGGCTTACTGCGGCCTACATTAATTGGCACAAGCCTAGCTTGAGTAATTCACACCCTCATAGAATATACAGTTTTCGCACACTCAGCTCCAGCTGGACTCGAACGCGAAACGATCAATACAGCTCATGATTAACATGTTTAGCAGTCCGAGAACTAACCGACTGAGCTAACGAGAACTATAATTTCTTGATTCTGGATCATTAGGCATTAACACTAGCCAGTTAAATTCTCCTGAGTAGTGAATGTGAGGTATTAACTCACATATCTCTTTTGGCCTATGCGCCAAATGGGGCTTGAACAAAGTACAAAATTGGGAAGGCAAAAGACTTCATGCAGTGTGAAGGAGTTGTAACTCCCCTATTAAAACAATATTACAATACTCAAATCTATCCAACTTACTTCAAAAACAAGATTGACACTTCATACCCATCACACATTCAAAGGTCATTCATGTCATATCAAAGATAGCATCATATACAGAAAGGAAATGGGACAGAGATTGCCCCAAGCCTGGACTGATGCTTTAAGAATCAGTAACCCAACACATTGTTCTAGTCGCATGCTAATATTACTTGACTATACAACGCAATACGCATCTTACATTTTTCGTCCACTCGATCAAAGATTCTGGTACAGGAAAATCAATCTTAGCAGTTTATTGGCAAGGTTCCTTACATATGCATATTCATTTTGTAGGTGAATATTAGAACAAGCATGATGCATGACTTTCTTGCAATGTGTAGTTAAATATGGGGTGCAATAAGTGCATTTTGCATGGTCATACGGGTAATTACACATCGCCATTTTGACAACCTCTTCACGGAAAGAATATACTCTCAAGACAATCAAAATGCATTAGGATTGGTTGAATGAGTACCGGTTTACAATTCTATTAGTCACAATTGTGACTGATTATGATCATCTTGAAACTACACTTCATCTTGATAGACTTTAGCCACAGTGAAGCTCCAGAATATAGGCCAGCATGAGAGTACATTTTTTTCAAGGATCCTGAATCAATGTACTGACAGCAATTTTGGCTTTGATACCAGCCAGTCTATCTTGAAAGTACTGTACATCTCTGTAGAGTTAAGCCATATAAGGGGAGCCCCAGAAATGAGGAGAGCAGCATGAGTACATAAACTTTTTTATCAAGGATCCTAAATCAATGTACTTACAGCAATTTTGGCTTTGATGCCAGCCAGTCTATCCTGCGCCGCCTTTAGTTCCTCATTGGCCTTCTGCAATGCAATCCTCTTGGGTTCAACCTCACAGTACACCTCGTAGAATTTCACGATATTGACGGCCCATGCACACAGACCGGCAGCAGCCAATGATTTGGAGCGGATGTTTTCTGGATCAAACTCAGGATCGTCTAGATATGGTCGCACAGCTTTCAAACAGTTTTCATGGATATTTTCCTTGTCGTAATTCAGCAGTGACTCCAAGAAAGCATCAACCTGAAAAAGGTTTGTGACATGTTAACATTTTGTAATTCTAAAAAAACTTATTTTCATATACGTTTATATAATGTTTGGTCAAGACATCTGACCTTGATGTTAAGGGGCGGCTTCAAAACTCAACCGGCGGTTGTCTGTCGGTTCTGGGCGGTTGGATATATTGTATATTCCGGTTGAACCACCCAGGACTGGCAGGCAACCGCAGGTTGAGTTTTGAAACAACCGCTAAAGTCCCTGACTCTTAATCATCGGGTATGGGGTAGTGCTCTTGAGAGAGATAGGTATACTATTCTTCAATGCTGGGAACGTAATGCTGCTTTCATACTTATTGTCGCTTTGCAGCTTTGTAGCTTTGCAGCTATGTCGCTTGCTTCCTTTCACACTTTTGTAGCTTTGCAGTTTTGTCGCTTTGCTGCTTTGCCGCTTCATGTCGCTCGCAAAGTTGAATTCATTTCAACTCAAAATTCTTGTCGTGCGACAAAATTTTGCCGATATCGATTACCTCAGCGACATGTAGCTTTGCCGCTACGACAACCGGAAGCGGCAAGTTTTTGCAAAAACGATTCGTCACGCAGCGACAAAGCTGCAAAGCGACATTAGTATGAAAGCAGCATAAGAGGCTCATAGAGTGTGATGATCCCTTCACCATAAAAATTACAACAGTGGAGCCTGGCCAAATGACTTTGAAAGAGAGAAGGGCACACCAACTTTTACAAATACAGGATGTCTGTTTAACTTTAGCTTTATGTAGCAGGCAGAGTAAAAATTACTCAATGTCTTGCAATGACATCAATGACTTTAACAATCAAACTTCAAGTAAGTGTAACTTAAAACAAAGTTGTTGACAGAACATTTATCTGAACTAAGTTTTATTGGCTGTTTTGCAATTAGAACCATCAAACAAGTGAGTTTTTGTTATTTAAAGACAAAAGCCTAATACCAACCTTTTGCATCATACTCTTGGCAGCTTTCCAGTTTCTATCCTTTGGGATTTTGCCCCCTGGTGCAGTCAGGCATATAATAGCCGCCGTTACCTTGACAACAGCATGTGGTGGAGAACCAAAAGCTCGCAGCTCTGTCAGATTCATCTGCAGAATAAAATCAAAATTTTGCAGTGATTATAGATTTATCCAAATTGTAATTACATTAGTATTTTTGGGAGTTAACAATCAATTAATGATCATTATACCTATAGATGTTGGTGAAATCAGCCTATATATCTATTGAAATGCCCTTGCCCAGGGGGTGCTCTCTACCCATGTACTTTGTTTCTTGTATTTAAGCTTATGTGACTTTGTTGACTGACTGACTGACCAGCTATGTCTTGCATTTTGCGCTGTTTAGAGTGATTGCGATTTTAGGATGTGTTCTCCAAATTCCCTTGTAAATTCTAGCGCTATTTTGCGAGTAAATTGTCCCTTTACCTGATGCTCAGGCTTGTTGTCGTTACTGTGGCATGTATACGTACAGCGCAGTTGATGATGAGACGATCCCTAGCTCTGAGCAGAGGTGGCCTTTTGGTCGTGACCCGGAAGCGACCGAAGTGCATCCAGGGTTTTCAGCAGGGGTGCATTGAGGTCTGCAGGAGCTTGCGGCGTAGGGTGCATCGAAGTGCGCACCGAAGTAGTGCATTTGGTCATGCGCACTGCCGTGCACTTCGTTTTCCTGGGCACCCATCATTGCATGCTTCGGCTAGCTTCACTTTTGTTTTGGAGCTCGTACTGTTCAGTTGTGTGTTTCAGTGCAGACATAGCATTGACCATGTAATGTGACTTGACATTTAGCTATAGCGGCCGTCTATGTTAATTCATGACGTTGAGAAGTATCCAGAATATACCATGTATCATTCTGTAACCGCAGAAGCATAGTTGTCGTGTCTTTATTTGTGTATTTGTGCTCCAACTTTTCCGTTATTTTCATGTCTTTACACACTGTGTAATTGATTACCACATTGTGGTACTCAGGGCTGACATACCTTCAGGTATGCTCATTACACGCATGGCGTCAGGCAACCAGCAAGTATTCCGCAGTCCGGTAGAACATCTAATGTTCCCACAAACCTGCGAGAGTTGCCTGATCGATTAAACGCTACCATACGAAAACTATTACACTATTTTTCCTATAGGTCTCTTTCACAATCCAGTTTACTTGAAAACATTTTTAAATAGATTTATCAAAATAATTGTATTATGATTATTTTTGGGAGTTACCAATCATAAAATGATTATTATATTTATAAATGTTGATGAAATCAGTTTATGTTTACTTTTCCCATAGGTTTCTTTCACAATCTAAAGTTTACTCGCATACAGCACTATAAATGGGAAAGCAGGTTGGCGCAGCGGTAGTTCCCTCGCCTTGCACCAAAGAGGTCCCAGGTTTGATTCCCGTGCCAAGCGCTTTATGTGCATTTGGTTTTCAGTCCATGCTCACTTCCCCAGTTTTTTACCAGGTACTCAAGTCTTCCTCCTGCATTCAAAAACATCTTGGAGCCATGTTGAAGATGAGCTTCCTTTAGCTTACTTGGTACCAAGTACCAAGTTGGGTTTCCTTGGCAAAAGCCTAAGGGTGGTTCTTCGCTAAGTGTCTATTTCTGGCTTTAAAAAAAATGAGAAAAAAAGTTTTTCAAATCACAATTTTTTTTCTTGGAATGTGTTCACAATAGTGCACAAATACTTGAATCGGCACTCGGACCAATCTTTAGAGCCTCAAAATAATTTTATGCGACATCTAATTTTCAGTGTTGTAGCAATGGGAAAACCATTAAAAGTCATTTCCGTAACACTATTTGTTATGGAAATGACAATCAGACAGTAAATGTCAAGCTGAGTAAATTCTACTACGTATCCTCAATATCTGAACACAAATGAAGAACCATTGAGGGGGGTTCTTTCAAATGGAGAAAACCAGATTGATCATGACTCAGATTTTATTGCCAATATGAACAGATGAAAGTGTCAAAAAATCATTTCCGTAACGGTAAAAAGTTACGGAAATGACCGTTACGGAAATGATGATTTAAACATTTAGACCAGTATAACGTCTCTCTAGGGCGATGCCTGGCGTGACTGTTTATATATTAGGGTACAGGTCACAACCCTGTTTGCACTGCCAATCAAAACGGACATTAATTTCCTATATTTATAGTGTTATACAGCGTTACGGAAATGACAGTGAATAAAAATATTTTCGCTCATTTTTGCAAAGGTCTGTATTTTGATGGATATTCATCGGAGATACCGGGGATAAATGATGTGTGCCAAGTAGCCAATTCATGCAGGTACTTAATGACCAGGTTAATTTTTGGATTCAGTGTTTTCAATTTTATAGATCGCCCTTCAAAATGTTCGTTACGGAAATGACTCAAATACAATGGTAAAATTTAGGATTCAATTGATACATTATGGCATTATTTGATAGATAGGATATGTTCTACTAGTAAATACTTAGTGATCAAGAGTATTTCCAAAAAGAAAAATTTCACTACCAAATAAATAATGACAATTGAAATTTTAAGCGACATAGGGACATAGGGTTTTCGGGGGGTTTGCATCAAACATGAGGAAAAATAACAATCTTTAACTTTGTTTATCAAGGTTTTTATGATTTTTTATAATAAAGATCATATTTATCAAGACAAAACCACAAAATAAATATTTCAGAATTGCATTTTTTTAAATTTATTGCGAGTTAAAGTAGCGGGACACCAAAATAGACACTTAGCGAAGAACCACCCCTAAACAAGATGAATACTAACCCTATTGAGTGTATCCAATGCAGTCTGTTCAGTAACGACAGCAGGATCAGCTTTTGCAAAGTCTCTTTCACAATCCACAGATTACTCACATACATCACTAATACTAACCCTATTGAGCGTATCTAGAGCAGCCTGTGCAGCAATGAGAGCAGGTTCAACCTTTTCAAGTCTCTTTTACAGTCCACAGATTACTCACATACATCACTAATACAAAACCTATTGAGCGTATCTAGAGCAGCCTGTGCAGCAATGAGAGCAGGTCCAGCCTTTTCCAAGTCTCTTTTGCAGTCCACAGTTTATTCACATACATCACTAATACTAACCCTATTGAGCGTATCCAATGCAGCCTGTGCAGCAATCAGAGCAGGTTCAGCCTTCTCAAAGTCTCTTTCACAGTCCACAGATTACTCACATACATCACTAACACTAACCTTATTGAGTGTATCCAAAGCATGAGCAGCCTATGCAGCAATGAGAGCAGGTTCAGCCTTCTCAAAGTCTCTTTCACAGTCCACAGATTACTCACATACATCACTAACACTAACCCTATTGAGCGTATCCAATGCAGCCTGTGCAGCAATGAGAGCAGGTTCAGCCTTCTCCAAGTCTCTTTCACATTCTTGTTGCTTCTTGGACACCTCTTCATTGATCACCTCCACTTTCTTCTCTTCTTCATCTGCATACTCCTTTTCTTTGCTCACTTTCTCCGTTTCAACACCGACTCGTTGGATGAGTTTATCTGCATCTTCGTTCTTGATTTTTAACTCCTCTTCTTGTGATGCAAGTTTAGCTTTTAGATCATCCACCTAAAGTAGCATCAAAAATACAAAATAAAATGAATTGTAAAACATTTTACAGTGTTTCCTATACAGTTAAAATTTCCTGACAACAAGACATTTTCAGTAAAATTTCCTGAAAACTTGCATCTGTGGTTTTAATTCAATGGATCTCTTCTTTTATGATCTAGATGTATATTTTGGGAATGGAACAAATATGTGGAGAGTTGAAACCTTTTGTGTTTTCAGATATAACCTAAAATTGCCAAATGGTGTAAAAGTTAGTTTATTCCACATCTTTGATGCAGCAAACAAAATAATCAATTATTGTATGCAGAAGTCTATAGGCAGATTTCATGAAGGTGGATGAAAGGTACATGTCACCAAACATTAATGAACATGAAGGTTCTATAGAAAGAAAACATGTCAACAATGTTTTCCATCCAAAGAAAAAGCGTGGAAAATACCTCAATTTAAAAAACAATGGTTGATGGGAACATTTCAAGGGGCAGCATACAAGGTACAATATCGAAAGTCTAAATTTATGAACCAAACCCTACCCCACATGATCTTCCTTATAATCTATGCCTATGTTAGTTCATGTCTAGACTTTTCAGCATTTAGAGTAGATCAACATAAACAATTCAATGAGACGCATTCAGGTAAAAGACACTCGATGTCGAAAAAATCAAGATAAAATTTAGATTTGGTACCATAAGAACCATCGTCAGAAACTTGAAGGTTACAACCTATAAAAGTATATATTCAAATCTGTTCGTATCATCAGAACCCTACCTGCTGTGCAGTACTCTGTAGTTTGGTCAATCCATTCTCAAGACGTTGCATCTTGGCCGACAACTCGCTGCCTTTGATTCCCAGCAGACCCTTGTACAGCTGTATCTGCTCCAGGAAACTCTTGGGTGTGGTGTAGTTATAGCGCCTCTCATTCTGCAGATAGATCTTGCTGGCTTCGTTCACGCTGGTGTGCACATAGGCCATGAATTCTGCAGTGGAATCTTTCAATTCAGCCTGTAAACACGCATTGAGAATAATGCAATTAAAGCATATACTTAATTTTGAATAAATTGGAGCAGTTATAATGGAATTGTATACTGCAACGATAAACACTAGTGTAAACAAATATAGGTTTTAAAGGAATTCATGAAATGGGATACGGACAAACTGTAGTATTCAATAGAAAATGGTTTGAGGGGAAATATTTCAACATACTGTTCCTGAGGTGCTGAATGATCGATACTCCCTACCGAGTTGCAGCAAAGGGAGGAAGTCTTGATCATCCCAACGCAAAGGAACAGTATTTTCTAATACTTTTTGGAAATAAACCATGTTCTCCTTGTTTTACCATACATAAAAAATCACAAATTAACCACAAAATAAAATAAAAAGTATAAACAAATTCAATATTTTGCTTTCATCTATGCAGTAGTAACATGCAGACGTTTGTACTACTTCTCCATGTGTGTAAAAACACAGGCACAATTTACACATATTCCTGCAGTTATACTTGAGTGGCAACATACTTGCGAGAAAGTAGTAAACAAATGTTTAACCCATCTCCCCTATATGGTCCATAAAAGAGACCTATAAATATTCAATGAGAAACCAGCCATACTTACAGTAAGCAGTTCATTGTCATCCAAGAATCGTCTGCTGACGGACACCAAAGCTTCCTGCGGCCATTCATGGAACCAATCAATGCTAGTACAGTTGACAACGGCAGGGAATTTACGACCACGTACACGTAATGTTGTACCAACAGGGGAGAAACACAACACAACCTGCAAATAAAAAAAAAAGTGTTAACAATTTTGTGACATTATGACATTAATTTGAAAGAGATCCAAACGTTTTATGGCCCAGGGAAGCTAGTGCAGGCCAGTACTTCTCTTGACTTGTAACAAGTCTCAGCTTTATATGCCATATTTATCTATTCATGAAGACAATATCTTGTACTGTTGACAACAGCTGGGATTTTGTGACAAAGTACATGCATTATGTTCATGATAATCCATAACAAAGGACAACCACGGTAATCAACTGTGACACCAGCGGTGTAGCTAGAAATCTGAAAATGGGTGGTAGGGTAATGATGCCAGTTTTCGGACACTTAAGAATTTTCTCTGATAATGTAGCTAAGTATAGTGATTCATTTTTCCAATTGTTCATGTTTATAAGGACCCAAAATTATTCTTTTCAGACCATTGCATTTAAGTTGGATTATCAATCTTAAATACAATTAAGAGATATATGACATTTAGTTGGCAATATGCCAGTTTTTGGACACATTTGCCAGTTTTCGGGCACCTACATTCCAGTTTTCAGACACTCGAGAAATAAGCACCGTAACTTCCATCGTCAAACTCGCAAGGTAATAACTGTTCATGGTTATTACGTATTATGGATTATTCAAAAGCTTCAGAAACCTTTTTAGGCCTACTAAGAAGATCTTTGAAAGGTTGCTAATGGGTATTGCGCAAGATTGATCCAAATCTTTTCCCGATCAGCACGCGCGGGTGCTTTCATTATTGCCCGCCTTGATCTTTATGCCAAATGGCAATTGATGTTTTGTTTGATTTGATTATTAGACTTCGTTATTGGTCTTGATTATAAATATATACCCTAAACATGTTAAAGTTTCAAACTTTAAATCGCTACCATATCATCTAAAACACTAAACTCTGCTTAAACCCATGCATCCAGACCATATAGATCAAATTGGGGTTCCAGTGCACATGCAGGTGCATGGATATTATTTGCGATCGAATACAAAAAAATAGATGGAATGAATGAAGTTTATTGAACGATTCATCAGAAAAAGGTGGCCTAGGCTAGGCATAATTCTCCCACGAGAAAAACGGTAAAAATTCATGGTTATTGGAGAACAAGCGCGGAATTTGTATTTTTCATAAACTTGTAACATGTGTAATTTTCGAGATACTCAGCAAACTGATAAAATCCTATACACGTAACGAACGCAAGGTTACATTTTGGTTAGATTCATGTGTTACCAATCCAGTTATGTATAACTTCATCAGAAGTAATTTACTATCAGATCTACACTGAAAAATATTACCGTATTTAACGGTTGAAGACATGTATTTGACGTTTAAATCTCTTAAAAACAATTGAACGGTTGGAAAGTAAATTTTACGGGAACCTGTAGAAATTACAAAAATGTTGGCAATAGAATTTTACGGGTATTTTCCCGTAAAAATAACTGAAAAGATTATGACCCTTTTCAAAATTTACAGGAAACATTTTCAAGTGTAGGCATAAACCCCTAATACGTACATACCTAGAAGACAAAAATTTCTCAACACGACCTATAGGCCTATTTATTTAGGAGTGCATGACGGTGATACTTTCAGGTATATGTTTTCAATTTGTCCTCTCCGAAGCCTCCTATCAACAAGATTCCATCAGTTAAAAAGTTTATTTAACATACCGATATTGTTTGTATGTAATCCAAATACATTGATCTCAGTATAGGACCTATATGTTTCACGATGCATTTGCAACGTATTCCCGATGCATAGGAAATTAATGCTTGCGTTGAAATCTATCACGACGTTTCCAACTTTTTTAGACGAATGTTTGTACTTTTTTAACTTCAAAAATATGTGACGAAACTTTAAGCTTATGGCTGGGCTTTCGTTGCACTTTGTGTGATTTTTAGTGCTCAGCTCCAAACATGCCAAAAGAGTGCTAAAGCGATGGGTGGTCGTTGTGGGCCCACTTTAATTTGCACATCTGAAATGCTTCAGCAGATCGTTGTGAAATTGTCCCCCAAACTGTCGCCCCAATTTCACGGCGACATCGGAACTCGCATCGGTGATGCTATACTAACAGACCCCAAATATAGGGAGAGCAGGAGTACTTGATCGGGAGAAATTCAATGCTAGCACTGAAAATGTTGGCTTTCTTCGTGATGCGTTTTAATCCCTCTTCAAGGGCAACATATTCGCTAATGTGTTGCAATTCCATAGCCGCAGTCCTTTCACGAACCCGATGCTTTCAAGAAACTTTAGGATAAGGTGGCAAGTTTTCCGTGATTTAAAACACCAAATCCCGCTATTTCCGCGATGGGAAAATTGTTTAACAATCTTGGTTCAACTAAAAAAAAATATACCGAATAACCCAAACCAATTAAAAACGGACGATAAAAGAAAGTTACTTGAATTGTGTTTACTTGTTTTAAAGTTGATATCTTTGGAAAGGATACGTTATTTATAATTATTATAACCTAACATTCTTATTATTTTTTCAACATTTTTTTGTCAAGGAAAAAACATGTTTTACGGTTGCTTTTTTCTTAAATTCTGTGAATTTGTCCATTTTTCTGTGACACTGCAAACTTGTCAGTTTATTCTACGTTTTGAATAGACTTAATTCGTACATTTTTATTTGAAATTATAGCTTTGTAGGCTTAGCTATTATCACAATCCACTATTTTTAAAAGGTGGAGCAAATTGGCATTTTATTATATATGGCGTCGAAGGTTGATAATGTTAAAGCTGCAAGCCAATAGATATCATGATATAATACCAGGCAATTATGTATTAGACATGTTGAATAACATTTCAAGGTTTCTGTATTAGGTATACAGATACCAGATTTCCAGAGTAGGCCTAATTTCGATTAATGATTATTAAATCTTTACGAACCACCGGGGATTCTTGTTTTTTTTTAAATGCATTTCAAAGCTGAATGTTTCAAATAAAAGCAAATAAAATAAGCATGGTTGTAAAACAAATAACGCATCAATAGATGAAAGATAAATAAGTAATAGTGCTTATAATATCATTGCAGATAGGCCTAAAAAAAAATAGAAAATATGATGCATGAATATGGTCGCTGTTTATAGTGCACAAAATGCGCAATAAACAAGTAATATAGTGCGTCGGTGCAATGCAGGGCATGGTGTCCGAAAACTGGGCATGTGCTGGTTTTTACTTGCCAGTTTTCGGACACATCAATCACTCGGGTTTTTCACAAGCAACACATTCGAGTGGCATTAGTTCCTGGAAATTCATTGCGTTTGAATAACTATTAATAAAATTCATGGATTTTTACACACGCTGTAAATTACACAACCATAATAAAGTTATTATGCAGTTTTAAGCCATTCAATAAGAACTGCATTTTAAGAGACTGCAAAGCAGTTTTCCTTTACTAACAAGCTTATTTCGAGAGAATTAGGCTACATCGTATACTGTCAATCAACTTTTTCAATGCAGTACGAATCTGTTCTTCAATCTAATAAAATAAATTTTCGATAAGAGTTCTGGTAAGTAGCTTTTACTAGCGTAAATATGAAAGTGTCCGAAAACTGGCAGTGTCCGAAAACTGGCATCATTACCCTATATGATTAACTAAATCACAGACAAAAAAATATTGACCATCTACACAATGCAAAGAGAGAGAGGAGTGTTTCACAAGTGGGGCTTAGGGATTCCATGATCAAAAGTTGTGAGTTTTGCCATACAGAGCAAGTTTATAAATTTGGTCTAATATTAAACTCTAGATATCTATTGGATACTACAGGCACCATTTACTTAGTCTGATGATACGTACCTTTAACTGACGTCGTAATCTTTCTATGAAGAAACTCCAGCAATTCTCTCTTGTATCTTGAAGCCCTAGACCTTTGACCTCATTCCTGACCCCTGATATAATACTCTCTATCTCGTCATCAGCATACAAATCTGGGATTTCACCGGAGGCTAGCAAGTCATTGATAAGCACCAGGAATTTCTCATCAGCAACCTGTGCATCTGTCATCAGGAAGACGGTTCCTATGTTCTTCTGGCCAGCCTTGATGCAGATGGATGCTAGATCAAGCTAGGAGAGAGATGGAAATCATACGGAAGAAGAAAATCAACATGAAATATAAACATCATATTATAATTTTACACATGAGGATCCTGTTTCTGTTTATAGACATTGTTATGAATAAAGGGCCAGCTCGGTGCAAAGTAAAATGTGGCAAATTGGGGTCTAAATTTAAGCAAGTGTAACAGATTGGTAATATTGTCTTTGTTATAGTGCTGACTTCAAAGTCCTATCCCCTCACCACATCAGATTTGAAACCATGGTGACAAAAATATGAGTTTAAGGTCTAATACAAGCAATTCAGTTGACGCTGAAGCAAGGCGATGCATAAACAACTTTTTACAAGTCTATTGTTGTTCTGAGTGAGCTGTCAGTGCCTGTTCCAACTTTGGTTTTGGTAGGGGTGTGCAACCCCGATATCTAAAACCCTAGTCTAGGGAAGAAGATTGGCTCTGAAAAAGGTCTAGAGAACTGAAGGGACCAAAAAAAGATCCTTCAGAACTAGTTTTTTGGGGCAAAATTTGGGCTCTGGAAGCAAAAAATTTTGAAATTTTGCTTGAAATGGGGGTCTGGGAAACTAAATTTCAAAAAATGAGGATAGGGAACTGAAATTTTTTTAAAATAAGGCTTGAGAACTAAAGGTTGTGCTTGAAATATGAGATTTAGGGAGCGGCTGATAAGGCGTGAAAAGGGGGTCTTGAGGGCCGCACATACCCGTATCACCTTTCTAGGTCAGGCCCCCCTCCAGGCATTTACTTCATTTAATAGGGTTATAGTTTTTGAATGTATTCAAACACATCTAAAAACCAAACTAGCATCAATCCATACCTTGAGATCTGGAATTCCGTATCCTTTCCTGAGAGTAAGTTGGAAGACTTCTAAGCCACTGATGTAAGCTGCTAATCTTGAGAGACTCTGCTTGCCACTGCCACCCACGCCTATCAGTAAGGCATTGCCACGTGGCAACTCCATGATTCTGTTGATACGACAGCTGCATCAGTAGAAAAAACGGAATCAAGGGAATGAATCAAATATCTTTTTAGCAGCAGGTTGCACTTTTTTCAGAAGTCTTTGTGAATAAGGATATTTGATACTTAAAAGCTCAACTAATTGTATCATATTTGTAAAGCAATAATCAAGCAGGGGGCAAAAGGTGTTGAGAGTGGGCACTCCAACTGAAATTGCTAACATTTCTTTAAAATTTTAAATATAAAATGGGTCATAACTTAAAATTTGTCAGGTTAGGTCCTTTCAAGGTCAAAATGATCTTCATAACAACTCAAGAAAATGATTGTTTTTATTTTTTAGATTTTTGACCACAATATTTTTGTTTATTGGTTAAAAAATGTCTTGTATGATCAAATTGTGGGGTTATTTTTGAATTCTGCTTTAAAATGCTGGGTTTAAAGTTTTGGAGGAAATCATCAAAAAACATTTTTTACTAAACATTTTGTCAGAAGTAGAAAGTTTGTATTTAGTTTAGTATCTTTGTGGTTCAGAATTAACATCAATACAGGGAACAATTTCATCAACTTCCATCACTTTAAGTCATCTCAATTCAAACAGTACCAAATTCATGACTCTAAAATAATACAAATCCGCCATCACCAACCATATCACGCAAAATAACCATATATAGACTGGGACAATGCTTTTATCCTTGATAGAGATTCAAACACCTTCACCCGAAAGATCAGAGAGGCCATACAGATACGACGCAGAGGGACAGTGGGACACGAACAATCAACCGCGATGAAGGCAATTTTTCATTGATCACGTATATGACACTCTACTTAAACAAACTGTGAATCCTGGAAGTGAGAATGTCAACAAGCTTCGCGGGAAAACCAGTGGAGTGGATCACTTGTGATCAAGCCTCCCGTCTGAGAGGCAAAAGCTAAAGAAAGTCGTGAGTTGTTTTGGATTTGTCACACATAATTCTTTAATTATCTAAAATAATATATTGACACAATTTCTGTAACTAGTAGTTTGTTGATATGTCATATGAGGTTTGCAAATGACTATGTAACAAAAATCTCTAGCATAATTTAGTGAACTCACACATGCTTGATGGCATCTTCAAAGTAAGGCCACACTAATTTAATTGTTTGTCTAAAAGCTCACCTTAATTTGAAAACCTAATGCGGAATGCGGTTTTATTTTATTTTTATTTTTTTTAGTAAACATTTTTCCAACTATACCAGGCAATAGACTTGCCATTTTTCGCCATTCATTTTCCATCCATTGATATTTACTTGTATATGAAACAGTATGTTTGTTATTCTGCCATTTTGCGATCCACAAGATACGATTTGTGATCATCGGTGGGTTTTTTTTGACAAAATTTGAGAAATTAAAAAAATATTTAGAAGAAAAATTCAAAATAATATATTGACACAATTTCTGTAACTAGTAGTTTGTTGATATGAGGTTTGCAAATGACTATATAACAAAAATCTCTAGCATAATTTAGTGAACTCACACATGCTTGATGGCATCTTCAAACAGCACCAGGTTCATGACAGCATTGATTTCATTATAGCTGTCTAGAGCTTCCGTCAGTATCTTGGTTAGATCAGACCATCCTCCCGTACAAGGCATGTATCTAGGGTCCCCTGTACCGGCAGCAAACTGACAGTAGATGTTGGGCTTGGCTGTCAGCTGCTCTTCATCAAGCTCCTGTATATATAAAAATACAATCAGCAAATATGTGACCCATCATATCGAAAGGTACTTTAATACCGGCATAGTAAATTACGAGATACAGGCCATTGAAGCTGAGCATGGTCAAAAATCACGTACAAGGTCGAATTTCTAATGTCATCATCCTGATACTCTATCATATTTATCAGGCTCCAACATCTAAAACAAAAGAAAAACAAGATAAAAAATCCTTTCTATATTCAAGTTTTACCAGTACAGAAACTTTAAACTTGATTTTCTCAGAACTATAGTTTTCTGAATCAGCCTGTTGCCTTTTCCCAATTTGGATGTAACTTTGCAATCGAACATCCAATAGCTAAAAGCAAGGTGTCATTTTAAAGCTTAAAATATTATCTTTCAGATGAGACCAAAAAAATCAATTTTCATTTTGGGACCCTTAAGGTACCTTTCAATATGATGGGTCACATATATTTGTGTTTCGATCACAAAGTGCCAAAACCATACCATATAAGAGGTAGAATATGAGGCTTTGTTGATGACTGACAGCGTTAATTGTTGAATGTTGAAGAAAAATGAATTTTACTTGATGGTAAAATAATTTAAGTATAGTTTTACATGTACTCCGGCAACAGAATGGTAATTTGACTGAGGATGCGGCTATTGAGCCAGTCAAACGTTGTTCCTTGCTTATGCAAAATTTGACGGCAAAATGTAAGATGCGTATTGCGTTGTAGTCAAGTAATAGTAGCGTGCAACAGAACGCAGAACAGGGTCACTACGCACTCGTGCAGTGTCGGTCCAGGCATGGTGCCTGCTTGGCGCAATCCCCTAACTAAGCCGAATTTTTAGGGTGCAAATAGACCTGTTTCTTATCTATACTTTCTTTAAATAATGGTTTTACTTATAAAAGTTCATGGGTATTTGCATTTAAATTCTTGTGATCAGAACATTGTGTTGTTAACCAAAGTGATGACGATGTTAAATCTCATCTAACTTTTTTAATCAATCAATTTATTGATCGTATAGAAACTCTTGACAGTGATATAGTACTATGTAACAAAAATCATCCATAAAGAATCCTGGATCTATAACTGCACAAAATGTAATTAAGATATACGTACTTCAAAGTATTTCTTGGCATAATCTTTCAGGTGCTTGTTAAACATGTCCATATCCCTATCTTCTACAAGCTTGTCTCCATACACACGCTCAGCTTCATGCATCCACAACCGCACCAAGTCAATGGGTGCCTTCAGACACTCTAGTGTGGAGAAGAGTAAACCCTGAAAAACAAATAATTTGAGTCAAGTTATTATGTGCCATAATTGAAGTTTGCCCATGCAGAGCTGCACCAAGTCAATGGGTGCCTTAACATTCCAGGGTGGAAAAGAGCAGACCCTAGTTGGAAAGAAATCATGGGAGTCAAGATATCTTGTGTCAAAATCAACTTTGCTTCACTATTCAGACATTCGGCTTCATGCATTCAAAGACACAATAAATCGTTAGGCATTTTGAGATATTTCAGGGTGGAGAACAAGAGGTCCTAAAAAGTATGGAATTTCTTTTGAAGTAATTGGTATCAAATTTTAGTGCCACTTTGACATGTATAGCTCTGCTATCAGAATGAAAAAGGTAATCATCAGTTAATCATCTCATTGTCGCATAGCAAAAGTTTCTTACAAAAACTAGATCAAGATTGTGCTTTTGAGTATGAAACTAGTTTAAGTTATCATGCTATAAGTAACTATGGACTTTTAAGCAAGATGGGACATAATAAAATAGTTGCAAATAAACATCAGGGAGAAGATGCAAAAATCTGAAACACTTTTATCTTGCTAGCATGTAGGTAGTGTCTTCAAATTATCTACTCCTGACCACAACTTACTATAGAATCTCGTATCATATGAGGAAGTCTTTAAGGTTGACTCACCTGGAATATATTTGACAAATCTCTCAGGTTGAACACATAGTGGAACTTGATGGCTGTCGGTAGGAACGTCTGCGCAACTTTCCTGTGTAGGTCCAGAGCTGCAGTTACCAGAGTCAGGGCTTGTTTCTGCATGTACAGCGGAGCCTCAAGGTACTTGAGATGCTGGCTGATGATGCTGGTGTAGATTGTAGATAGAGCATCGGCTCCGGGAAAGCTTAGCGCGAAAACGCAGAAGTGACGCTGAAATTATAAAGTATATTGACTCAAGTGAATAGATGATTGTCTTGTTTGTACTATATAATATCATACAGGGTATCTTCAAATGACTTTGCCTTGGTACTGTTTTTGCTGATATTTTGCAAATATTTTTTCATTTATCATTATATGTATAGATTCACATCAATTTGAAAATTTTAAAGGAGTAGGATAAGCACTAAAGACCAACAAAAGATTTTAATCAATTGTTCTTCTCCATCTGACTTATTTCCTTGGTTGGTAAAAAGCAATGGTGGCGCCACGGGGGGGGGGGCAGGGGTAACAGATAGCCGGAAAAATAAAAAGGCAGAAAAAGGGAAGCGTATAAAGAAAAAAGCAAAAGAAAAGAGAGGACCAGAAAGAAAGTTGATTGAAATCATTAAAAATGTAACTTTGTGCCTAATTTTGTTAAGAAATTGAAAATGAAATCAGTCTGTGCGCTTGTGAGATCTTTTTTAAAATTTTCTTAATCTTATTTTTTGCTTGTAGAAGCTACGTCAACAATTTTGGGTGTACTTTTTCGGCCTCATATATCAGTTACCCCCTAACAATAAACCATGGTGCTACGCCTGGTAGAAAGTGGTGCTGAGAAAGCGAACCAAAGGGTTCAAGCCCTAGATGGCCAATGATTTTTGATGACTGTCATGTAACATTGTGTAGACACATGATCTAAAAACCATCTCAATGTTCACTACTTACTTGCAACCTTGACGTAATAGTAAAGCTACCAGCTGTCGGGTTCATGCAGGACACATACTGGCATTTGTGGATCTCTTTGAGAGTGAGTTTGGTGCGATCATACCAATGGCTGTAATCCATGTGTTGTCTGATCAGTGTGTGAGGCTGCACAGTACCATAGGTGTCCACCTGGGAAACAAAATGAAAAAAGTGTTAATTTTTTGTGATCTTTTCTTTTGGTGGATCTAATTATTCTTCTGAGGACTTGTTAAAGGCATGCCAAAACACAGCATGATCAAGGAAACTAACAGAGGGAATCAACACACTTTTTAAAACCATATTAGAGCTGTGGGACGAGTCGGCAACTCTTGTATCTTCAGAATTTTCAAGTGGGTGACTCTCCATTATAGAAACCTGCGTAGCCAGATCAGCATAATTAAGTCAAAACATTAGCAATCATAAACACAGACAGTCTGTGCATCATATAAAGGCACATTCTCTTTATGAATCAAGTCAAGATTCATGTGCTATATAGATCAAGCACCTCTATAAATATCCAGAGGCACAATAACTCATGTGCCCCATATGCTACAAAAATGATAGCAGAGATCGTTTTTAGAATTCCTTGTTGCATACAAAAAGAATATTTAGAAGGGGATATTAACAAGGGCCAAACAATTCAAATGGTCACACAAAAATTAAAAAATTACACATAATTATAAGGAGGAAATATACATAGTCCTACATAGACATGGTCTATAATAAATGCATGTGATGGCAACGAGATGCAGTAACTACGCATGGGAGACAACACTAACTACGGACGCAAACATAGACCAGAGAAAACTAGGAGGCTGGAGGAAACGAAAGACTGGTGGTAGTGCATGAGTGGGGGGGGGGGGGCAGAATACGGCTGTTCCTTGAGGACAAGATAAGCCGTTTTGATCCTGCTGTAGCAGAAATAGTGCACATAATTTATATATATAACCAGTGCACAGAATTCTATGTATATACAACAGCCAAGAATTTATAGATTATAATACCTTGGCGGAAGCTGAGATGACCCGCACTTGAACTTCACAGTGAACATTGAACTTGATATGGCAATTTGTCACAACTAACGGGACTGAAGTTAACTCGTGTTCGGGTGTTGTATGGATTGTCAAAAAGAGGCCTCCAACTAGCAACTTAGTCCAGATTGCGTCAAGATTGGTGATGGTAAGATTATATTTGAAGGGGATGGGTTCAGAACAAAACTAAAAAGCCGTATAATTAATGCTCAAGTATGTTCAACATAATACGATGATCTTACCCTCATTAAATGACCTATAATCTATAGAATACGCAAGGTTTGATGTTCTGCTATCGATTCGAATTAGTTTTGGAGAACACCACATCGGCTTCTTTGTTTGATTTAATTGGCCTCATAGTTGGAACATTTAGGTCACATTAATGCTGTCGTTTGTTACCAATTACAAAAACTAAAACAATGTCAACATACGTGTATACATTTTTAGTGGATGTAAAATGGTATATTTTCAATGTTAATATGCCTAAATACTGTTTCAGATGCCTGCTTTCTATTATTATATTTCCGTTATAGAGATTCAAGGCAATTCATATTATTGGCCAATATATGCCAGCTTTGGTTTTACATCCATTATTTTTTGTAAGAAAGCGGACTTTATTTTATTATGGCCATAAATCTGTTCTCGTTATATCAAATTTCTATTGAATTGACTAGATAAAGCATACAACCTCTCAGAATGAATGGAATCGTCAACACGCCCCCAAAATTTATAATTGGGTGTCACGATTATAAAAATTCACTATAATTGATTCATTAAATTTTGCATTATGTTATATTATTATAAATCATGTTGGGTCTTTTGACTATTTCTTTCGAATGCCTTAGGATCCAGGTTTGACACAGTCACAGACACCTGTTTTTGGCATAGCATGGTTAAAACAAGGGGTCACACTACAAAGAAGCCAAGAACATGCAAATATATATAAGTTCCCTAATATCTAACAAAAATTAAAATAAAGATAGACAGAAAAAAAGAAAAAGAAAGAACAACAAAAAAAAAAAACCAAGATAGAATATATAGAAAAAAAGAGCATAATATAAAGAAAAAAGGTGTAATTTTAAACGATCAACAACAAAAAAATAGAAACTTCATGGTTATCCTATATATAATGCAAGATAGATCATGTACACATGAAATTAATTATATTCATTACGTTTTTAATATCATTATTGATCAAAGACGATTGAAATTATGATATCAATAAATGCACATTCTGGAATTTGGGACAAATTAAAACTTTAAGAGGTATGACAGAAACAGAAATTTTTTTGAATCTACCTGAGAAAACCTATTCTTACCATGGGCATGTTCATATCATCCACAAAGTAGATAAGCTTCTTGGTTCCTGGTGGGCCATAATTACGACCAGCTTTCTTCTCCAATGGTTTCTCAAGAACACCTACAAAATAAAGAAATATCAAGCACAAACCATTTACCTCTGCATAGGTTTAATTAATTGTTTTGCTGAATTCATGAGCATAAATTTATCAACAAAGTTTTATGATTGAAATCTTTTAACCTCTCCCCTGCTGAAGTGATTTCAAAGATGTATCTGATATGTGGCCTGCTCTGGCAAAATGAGAGGAAAGTCGCAAACCTACATTTTTTATAAATGGCATCTAAAGTAAAAATAGAGTGAAAAGATCAAATTTCGTTTTTTGACATAAAACATCTTCATGCATAAGTGTTACCTATACCTAAAGTTTTGAAGGTCAACTTTTCCGGTGTAAATATTCACGGTTAATTGATTGCATGTTGCTATTATACAGTTTAGTAATCAGTATTTTTGAAATCGATTTGCAGCTAATTTTTATGGTAATACATTCAGCAGACTGCTTTGGATTTCGTTCTCTAAATGAAGAATGGTGTAAGAAAAAGTGACATATTTTATATCATTCAAATGCTGAGATTATACAGAATTGAAATATGTCATAAACGTAATTCTGATAATTCTGAAATTGCAACTTTCCTCTCATTTTGCCAGAGCACCCCCTCATATGTTACCATACGAAAAATACATCATTTATTAAAGAGAGTATTGGCAAAATTAGAACAGATTTTGTTAGTCTTCATCTTATTAATTAAAAATCTAGCTAGTTTGTCAATCTAACTAGGTAAAGGATTAACAATATAATTTATGGTAAGAGGATTAATAAAGGATTAATAATATAATTTATGGTAAGACAGAATGCACAACTTCAAGTAACAAAATTAAGCGTAAGTAACAAATTCAAACAAGTATGTTTTAAAACATGAACCTTTTCAACAAAATCAAGACAAACCTTGCAACATTTCTGATGTGGTGTAGTAGTTGAATGGTACATTGGTGATTGCATAATCTTCAGACAGTTCTGAAAGTTTGTTACCAACAAGTACACTCTTGCCAAGACCAGCATTGCCGACCAACATGACAGGGTGCCCTCTTTCCATCAACAAATCCATGAAGAATCGCACACGACTTGTTTCAGCAGTAGGAACCAGTGCAGCCTAATGAAAAATGATATTTGTAAACATCACATAAAGTGTCTTGACATTATTGAGTATATTTACATGGAATTTCTTTCAAATATTTAGTCCATCAAGACCTCACAAGCAAACGTGAAGAGGCGTCGGGTTCTGCCCTCTGGTCATGCTTCATATTCACTGGCGATCGAGTTCCATATAGATGGACTGACAGATTCTATGAAATTGACAGGCCAAGCCGATTCCAATAACAAGGTCATCAAGTTAGAGCTTATTCGTAACACTCTTCTCTTATTATTCATTATCATAATCAGAGATGCCACTTGGGTACGGAAAAAAATTAGGAAATTAGTCTCAATTTTAGGATAATAATTCCGAGCGGAGAGAGAAAAACTTCCCCTTGGAGAAGATTTATATTTTAGGTACTAAAATCTCACTTCATTACACATTTTTACCCTTTTAACCATTTTTATGCAAATTTCTACCACTTTAATTTAAAAAAAAAAGAATTTTTGAAATCCTGATTTTTAAAAAAATTGGAAAAATGGTCGAAAATGACCAAAAATTTGGAATTCCTAATAAATTAGGAAAATTGGCATCCCTGCATAATTCAGTCTATAGAGTCAGCGTATAAAAAATCTGAAACAAAGAATATGTTTATAATCACTGACCACAGTGACAAGGATCAATTTGACATTATAAAAAGGCCAAAATAACCCAACAAGAACAAGGATGGATTCACACAACACTGAATGAAGGGGTCATGATGACCTTGTGAGCTATGTCCTGCTTACAACCATGACTCTATAATATACCTATCACAATTTTTATGATCATGACAAAGTCCAATATCAATATACACGCTGTAACAAAGAACAAGTCTGACTTGGTACTCAGTGGGGTTTTTTTTGAGGAGTTTGACCTTGTCTTAACATTTCCTTCAAAATTGGTAATATGAAAATAAAAAATGGAACAATTAGGTCTCATCCAACATTATTTTATTAGGGAATTTAAAATGTCACCCAAAATTCCCAAGCCAAAGAATGAGAAAATCATCAAATTTTAACCCACAAATAATGTTTGTTTTAGAGTAACCATAGCAACTAATCCTACCTTTAATAATAATAATTACATATCTTGATTCAAATTAAACTTGGGAACCCTTTCAGGCAATGTTACAAATTTCATGGACTGTGATTGGATAGAAAACACAAATATTGTGCCCAGCTCAAACTTTAGTACCCTTAAAGTACATGGCACAAATATCTTGGACTGTACATGTGTGAATCAATAGAATAATTAATGGTGCACTGACTTGGAAGTAACCATATCAACCAATCTTACCTGTGAGGGCATATCTGGATCCAGCTCAAACTCGGGTACCCTCTCCGTCCACGGCACAAATTTATTGGACTGTGAAACGATAGAATAGTCAAATATGGTGCCCTGGCTTGGAAACTTGATATAATGGTCAATAAGGTGCCCAGGTAACCATAGCAACCAATCTTACCTGTAAGGGCATATCTGGATCCAGCTCAAACTCAGGTACCCTCTCTGTCCACGGCACAAATTTCTTGGACTGTGAATCAATAGAATAGTCAAATATGGTGCCCTGGCTTGGAAACTTGATGGTCTTGAATTCTGATCCCCACCACTTGCTGAATTCAACTCTGTAATCAACAAGCTGAAAGGAAAGAAGAATAGGTATAATAGTTGAGTTATCTGCTGTGATCGTTGCAAAGAGGTCTAGGAGAGTTTGTATTAAATGCATGTTTCAGACTGTGCTACATAACTCAAACATGTGGGGCAATTAAAAAATAACTTACAGTGCCATTTTACTGAAATGTCACTGATAGCTGACAAGCCATACACTAAATGTTCAAATAAGCTAATACATTGGTGAATTACCAGCAAAATCTCCTATAGAGCCCTTATTTCACCCTATTACAGAGTTAGCACTTTACAGTACTTTCCCTGTGAAGGAAGCTTGGAAAAACTTTCTTGAGCTGCACCATTGTCTTGGATAGGCATCAATAAGTCTCAGGACTTGAGACCAGACTTTGACATGGTCAACCAGTTTTGTGAGATCCCATCCATCCGCTCCCCTCAAAGATAGACCATCATCATTACAGATTAGACTAGTAACAGCTGGTGAGTAGCCAAGCCATCCAGTCTGTTCGTTTGCAAGTTAACAAGAACCCATTAAAATGCATTCAAATATTTTGGCCATTTTGGTCTGTTGCTTGTGATTGAATTTTCCTGAATTTATTGATTTTATGGCAAAACAATTGCACATCAATAAATATATACAATGGTTTCCAGTTTTGATTGAATTATATATCAGGAAACGCTTTCCCTTGGCTAATCATCATTTTACTCTTAACTCCTACACATTCCTACCTGATCCTGGAACATAGCACCTCCAAATGCCCAGACGCAAGCAAAGACGAAGTAGAGTTCATACAGTTCTTTGGAGCAGTCTGGTGGAGTGTTCTCTGGTGTTAGCAGACACTCAAGGAGATAACAAAGCATCTGGACTTGACTTTGTTCTGAGCATAAAAAGAAGTTGAAATATCAAACAGAATATGTACAAAAATTACAAACAGTCTGTATTATAATAATCAGATTGACCCATGAGTGGACCTTCAGAACCAACTTTAAAAAAAAAAAATCTCACCTGGGATAGGAATGATCTTCTTGAATCGGACCCTGAGGGTGTCCAATATTGGAGGCAGATACTTGTCAAATAGAATGGTCAGATTGGCTCTCTCTGATTGAACTTGTCGAGTGTCAATCCAACTGGTCACAACTCTGTAAAAGACAAATTTCAAAAGTTTAGGACTAATGGTGCTATGGTAACTTACAGAAATGAACTAAACAAGGTTTGTTTGAGTCATTTACATACAACGTGAAAAAGTTAATTGTTTATCTTTGCACATTTCAATCAAGTTCACACAAAAAAATCATCTACTAGATCCTAAAAATAAACTGAGCGGAAACTTACGGATGCCATCCTAGGTCCGTAGGGTTGACATAGAGGATACCAGCTCTTGATACGGTGGCAGGAGTGGCTGTCTTCAGATGACTGATCTCAAATACCAGACGCATGGATGGGGTCAGAGGGATGCGTTCATTGCTTGCTAAAGTGAGAACCTTTAAAACAAGAAGAAAAAAAAGACAAATGTATCAAATTATTGAAATTTGCAACAGAGATGCCACTCATTGGTGTTCAAAAATTCTGAAAGAATGTGAGAAACCAAAATTGCCTATACCTTTGTACATGAAACAACCAATAAAAAAATCTGAATTTAGGATTAAACCAATTGAAAAATTCTGAATTCAGAATTTATTCTGAAATGTGGCATCTCTGTTGCAATCACCTGAGGTTCATATACATGGTGATGTGAGAATTAATATAAAACAACATATTAAGGAATATGCTTGTTATCTCATAAATAAAATGAAACATCTTATCATCAATGATTATAAGATTTTCCATCAGTCATCATAAAGAAAGTGCAAACAATTTAGGACCATAATCAGTGATGTTATAAATATTGTTAACATAAAATGATTTCTCACCTTGTTGTCATCCATGACAGTGTTGAGTGATTCAATCCACATGGGATCAATGTCACCATCCAATACAATCCATTTGGGACCATCATGAGTAATGTTACTCATATCTCTCATAATGACAGAAAACAGACCATCTTTCCACTCTCTTGTTGCTGGGTTGATGATACCAAACAATTCATTGTTGGTCACAGCTTTTGGGTTGAGATCTATCATAACAGGTTTGCGCTTCAGGTTGACGTACGTCTTGTTCAGCGTCTTTAGCACCTATGACAAAATATATAAACCAATTTTTAACATTGTCAATAGACCTCATTTTACTATTCTCATTCCTCATTGTTTATACAAATTGTAACAATCTTTAGATTTACTAAATATGTGACTGCCCAGAACACAGGTGCATAAGGCGTACTTCAGATTTAAGATTAAGAATTCCCTCTAGTTCAGCAGCTTTGAAGTACACCAACCACACAGTAATATGCTGCAACCAGGGGGGGGGGGGGGGGTTGGATGTGACTTCATCAGATTTTGAAACTCCCATTCAAAAAACTTGAATTTTAACTAAAGCTCCACATTTTCATTTTATGCCCTTACTTAGAGTATAGACCATTCCTATAATTGACATACTTACGCCGTTGATGGGGTAAATCCACAGAATTGGACGGGGAATCGAAACTCAGAAGGAAACCAAGTAGGGTGTTATCATACTTGGCCTTGCTCTGAGTTCCGATTTACCCGATCAACGGCTGGAGTATGTCAATTATAGGAATGGTCTATATAAAATGCAGATTTCAAAACCGTTGGGGTTGGGACTTCAGCCTCAGAAAACTAAAAAGATATTCTGATTATTTTAAAAAACTACTTTCTTTTTTATTTACGCATTGAAATATACGGGCGATACCGCGAATGAATACCCCATTAAATCTGGGGTAAACATTGCGTGACCTGCATCATCTGGCAGCAACTTGTAAATGTTGCAGAATGGGCATCTATAAGAACACATTCACAACTGTGCCACAATAAGCAACCAGTGTTCCTGCTAAAGCTATTGGCACAAAAGCCAGGTAAAACGTGTTTTTGACAAATAGTGAGAAAGAGGTTTTTCTTGCTAATTTAGCCATTTTCAGTCTCCGCTAGTGCTTTAAGTGCAAGAATCTCTTCAACTTTGCTTAAATTGATGCAAACTCAAAAACTATAGAGGGAACACTGTGCATAACCCAAATGGGGAGCATATATGCACAGTACCTTTTTTTTACTTCAAGATTTATGAGGAATAGTTATTTTTGTATTACCATACTTTGAAAATGGAATTAACTAATGAAAAATATGTTTACTGAAAATTAATTCCACATTGAAAAAACCAAGGTTTTTTTTGTGTGGTTGAAGAACCAATATTGTAAAATGCCCTGCTTTATGTATTGACATTTGTAGGGCCTGACAGAATATGCTACATCCAACTTTTACCACATTATTGTTAAAAAATCATAACTATTGTGTTCTAAAATGTCAGTGGTAAAAAAAGTATTTTTCTGAAAATACAAAAGTTGTTTGGTCTCATCCAAAAGTCAGCTTTTGTTACCTGTGTCTTTCCAGTTCCAGCATTTCCAATAACAAACACAGAATGTCTAACAGCCAGAAGTTCTTCCAACTGGACAACCTTCAGAATAAAGTTATCTTCTGGTTGTAGCTTCAAATCCAATGTGGACTGCTTCACAACCTTCTCGAATTCCATGTCACGACGACGGGGCACATCCAGTGCGGGGAACAGATCACCGATGAGACCCATGAAGACGGGCATGTCATCAAAGACGATCTTGGGTGTGTTGAAATCACGCAAGGCTCTCATGAGCACCTGATCTTCTGGACGATTGGGATCACCACGTTTCAGGGATCCTGCTACAACTAACACAGACTTGATAGCACGTAGACCCCAATCATAATGGTCCTGAAACAGAAGCACAATATGCAATAACAATAATGAATAGATTCTTCCAAAGGGTTTGCATGATTTCCAGCAAATCAACCAAATTTTGAAGCCATCAAAGTCACATATGTCATTCTGGTCCATTTGTTAAGGATAAAGGAAGCTAACATCTACTACAGGCAAAATGAATATTTATTGGACAATTTAAACAAAAATCCATGCAGGGGTTGCATTTACAAACAGTGGAGCCCTGTACTCTGGATTTTTTGTGTACACTGCCCAATACATTTATTATTTGGTCTATAGACTTATGACTGATCAGTTTAAAATGCATGTGCTGGTATTGCTAGTTTTATATATGGAACTATCTACTGTAATATACTCTAGTGATATACTATATACTATACATTTAATATACCTAGTGAGTCAATAAAAATGTAATAATTGAAATGGGCAGCATATTTAAAAAACAGGATGAATAATAAATAACTTTTGTCTCTAAGTAGATCATGGATCTATCTTTAGAATGTTGAATGGGGATAATTAATAAAGACATTCCAAAGTTATGTTTATTTTATTTGGATGGTTTAAAATCATTTTTGACCAACTACTGAACATTTTTATCATGTGTCTCATAAGGATTGAATGTGACAATGCCTTTCTATTATTTTTTGCTAATCCTCAAATGGCTTTGATTGCTTTGATAATTTTTAAAAGTGTCATTTTGTTTTGTTGAGCGTATCATATGTAAAATAAAACTCGCTGAAGTCCAGTTTTCCATCTAAATGGCCTCTATGAAACTCCATACACCTTACAGCACTTGTCTTTGTCTTTCCTCTCTTGGTCTTAGATTCTTTCAGTTAGATGGATATGATTTTATGTAATTCGATTGAAAAGAGCAGAACTCTTAAACTCCTCTATCAGTCATCCCCATTAGTTCACCATTGTAAAGGTATCATGATCTACTTGGAAATAAACATTAGTTGTTTAAGATTTTTCTTGTTCTTTAGATATGATCACTATTTCAACTATTGCATTATTTATTACTCATTTGGTATACCTTGTATTTGTTTAGCATATCAAGCGCTCACATTTAGATCACAGAAGGCTGGGTAGATAATCCTGCAATTTGTCTTGATAATGCTAGAATTTCTACACATTTATTTGAAGGATTTCTGAACTTACATGTGAAATTTTAAAAGCAGAGATAGAACACAATGGTGAAATTAGGACTCAAACTCTTGCAGCAACATACCTAGTTGCAGCTCATGCTTCCAAATTAGATCTTGACCTTCACTTCATTATTTTTTTGTCAACATTTACACCTTTGTTAAATCACATGGCATTGCATTTAGACTCTGCTCATAGTTTTACCTGTTTGGAGAGTAGTTCCTTGCATAGAGTGTACAGTGTGATGAATTTCCTAGCAAGCAGCCTGGCATCAAGGAAGCCTTCAGCAACCAACATGATCTCACAGATCAACTCAAAGTCTGGCACCACCATGGCACAAGGTCTGCAATATGAAACATAACATGTAAGCTTAAAAGATTTTGAATCATCCAGGCATTTAAACATTGAATGAATCAATTAATTAAGTTTTCTAGACTTAAGTTTTGAGTTTTAACATTTCATGTCTCTTTCAAGATGCATCCTGAAGTCAACTGATGATGCGGCAGCGTCTGTGTCAAGACCTGTGACAAGATGGTGATGTCATGGGTTGAGTAATAGTCTCTTTGGTAATCTCGTCCAAGGCAAACCTGTAGGCTTTGCTAACATGGTTGATCTGAATCTAAATATCTGGCCTGAACCCCTTATCCATTTATCATTTAACCTCTTTCTTATCCAAACCAGAATGCATACTGGATAAGACGTAACCTCTTGGATAAGACATAAGACATCGCCACTTGAAAAATGGGTTCTTAACATTCCAGATTTTGGCATGATTGTACTGTATTTTGGTGTGCTAACAAACCTTAAAGGTGGTTCAGACGACCACAAATTTGCAATTTTGAGCTGTCCTGATCTCGGACGACATATTCAGGCTTGCCAACATTTGGAAGTC
>JXSR01S015570.1:138187-149436 GCA_000969725.1 Ophiothrix spiculata
TTTGATAGCTATGATCATTATTTGGGATATTGGGTATGTGCACTTGTGCGACAATTTTGATTGCAGAGCTTGTGATCTGGCTGTGGTACTGGTACCAATATACCACTGCCAGATATTTCGGGTAATTCATCCTATAGGCCTACAACCAATGCATTCTCATGGGCTAAAATTAGCCCATGACTTTTTTGTTATTTGCCATCCCTTTTTTGTTGGATCACTCATGTATTGTTGTTAATAATATTAATGAGTATCTACATGAGTGTTTGTTGATTGAAAAAATCAAAATGTGTACTTTGATCATGCATTTGTTAATTTTAGGTGATTGTTTACATAAAAATGATCATGAATTTTCACTAGTTTATGTTTGGTAAACTCCTTGACTACCATGGCCTATGACTTAATTAAGCAACTCACTAAGGTGTGCAAGAGCACATTTCCCACATTTTTCATGATGCGAGTTGTTCAAAATGAAACTTCATAAAAAATTGGCAAAATTAACCATTGTTCAATGGAGGTCAGTAAGTCGATAATATTATCGACTTACATCTAGTTACTATCAAAACTGCTAGCCTAACTATTACTATAGTCGATCCAAATTAAATAGGCCCTCGGTTTTTCGGATTTTTTTCAGTAAATATCAAACTTCAAGAAAAGTCATGAAAGAAAAGTTGTTTGTCTTCTCTTGACCCAACAAGATTAATAGATTTTACTCCAAAATGGTCAAATCTTTACAAATTGGACAATTTCAGCCTCGCTTTGGTATGATCTGTTGTGACATCGGGCACATTAATGATGTAAACTTTTGGAAACTTCCACTAACAAGTTTTGTAGGTAGATTGTTACAGGTTGATGAGTTTGAATTTCGCGCTACACGTAAGCTATTAAAATGATCAATATTCTTAAAAGGCCAAGTCCCCCGGGGCACTCACCATCTAAGTGACAGGATGTGACTCGGCAAGATAAAAAGTAGGGGTTACAGTCACCCGGTGTAATGAAATACAGCGTCCGTGTGACGTGAGTGTCCTAGCTACTGTAACTATTCAATTCTGTAGAACGTACTTGTACATGTGCAATGAATAAATCCTTGATTGTGACTTATTCTGTGTAAATTAGACCTGGACTCCTGGTTATGGGAGACACTCAGTCTCATTACACCGGTACAAACTTACGCACAAAAATAAGTAAATTAAGTGGTCATTTGGTACACAACATAAATAAAAAGGGATTATCCAAGTTTGAAAATGAGGGTCATTGAGGTAATCAATGCAAATTTGAAATATCCAATGGCCATATACGCCTAAATAAAAATAAGGAGAAAAGGTTAGATCAATAACAAAACAACATCCCATTTTAAATACCTGCCCCATTCCTTGGGTAGCCAACTCATTGCGTTAGTAAAATCAGATAATCAATATTAATAACGCTACAGAACTGATTTAAGGGTACTGTCAACCCTTCGTTTAAATGGTTTCCTACTATGTAACTCAGCAACGGAGAACCTAGAAGCAGGTTTGCATACTGGACATGATGGTGAGGTCATTTTTGGACCAAAAATATGCAATTTTGGCTCTCAGATTCCAAATGATGGTGTGTTTTTTGTGTGTGTGTTTTGTTTTTGCAATTTTATTTCATGTTTTTTAAATTTACTTTCTTGTTTGCTTGTTACGTTTAGAAAACCACTGAAATTAGTAACGGAAAACGTTCCTCGAAAAGGTCCACTTTTTGAAAACCCGCACCTTCTTGAAAAATTCCTGGATATCATACATTTAGCCTGTACATTAATAGTTCCAAACCAAAAAGCGTAATCCAGTTATCTCAATATCTAGGGACGCATTTCTCATTTGTTGTTTTTTGTCTAAAATAAAATTTAAACCAAAAATCTCATTTTTGGTCAAATTTTGGTATTGAGTAATGCATTCCTAGATATTGCTTTCTAGGTTATAAAAAGTTAATTAGTTCATAATAGATCTTTCTTGTAGAAATTTGGGCCAACATGATTTCAGGACCTTTTTAGACCTATTTTTGACCTTTAGCCCAAAATTTCAGATTCTGGTCTAATATGACCTTGCCATCATGTTCAGTTTGCAAATTTGCTTCTAGAAATGTATATTTTTATATGAATTTGATAGGCACTTAACTCTGAAAATGATGACCAATGAACTTCAATGACAATTATTTTCCACACAGAGAAAGAAAAAAACTTTGAATTTTGTAGATTATTTGCCTGATATGATTAAACACACTGAAAATAGTATTCCCAAAGCCTCTGTGCCGCCGCAGAAGTTTGCATCGACGCCATGATTTTTAAATCAGCTGATATTGCGATCTCTGACAGCACTTGTTACTGTGAAAGTTATTTGCTGAGAGCCTGATGTCAGCTATAAAAGAACCAATTTCAACCAATCAGTATCGTTGTAAAATTAAAACAGACCTGGCTTGCAAATTTGGAAAATAAATAAATCTAAAAATAATTTAGCTTTAAGAATAAAATACGAAAACTTGCAAAGGTACAGTAAATTAATGACATCAGCGATTGAGTGTCGTGAATATAACAAGGTTACAAGGTAAACAAGCACCAGATTTGGTCGCCGCCATGTTGAGATTTTGCGTGCCGGCGATATTTTGATTTTCAAAATACTCTATGAAAGCATTGCAAAACAGTGAAAAGTACAGCGTTTCCAGCCAATAAAACAGTTTTACTTTATTATTAAGGACCTGTCCGTGAAAATTCTTGCAATCTCGGCATCAATTTGCCACTCTGCATAGAATTAAAAGATCACGCACAGTCAATACCATTACTACGCTACTTGTTGTACTTGATTACGTTACAATTTTGAAGTTATTTTTAGCACCAAAAATGCTCGGATATTTTGGGCAACTTGTAAACCAGTTCGGGCAAGTAAATGTGCTAAGTGGCCTGCCCAATTGGGCAAGGAAAAAAGTATGGATCAATTGTATTATACATTGTAGTATGGCCGAATTTCGCCAATTAAGAAGCGCAATTTCAACGGTCTCTTAAGAAGTCTTGTAGTATAATTTTTTCGCCATTTGCTAAAATATTCAGATTTCTGACTCGGAAAAATCTTGCCTTCGCAGCCTAAGTTCTAATCCATATTTATTTCAACTTTGACCTGATCAATATCTGTAGCCTGATCGCTTGTCAAACGCACTAAGTAATATTGCGCCCGTTGGTTAATTTGGGCTTATTTCAGGGCTGGCAATAATCAGTCGTCATGAATTGTCCGTGCCTGTCATATGTCACACAACAACTAGTAAAGGACCACCTAAGTTATTGATACACGCGCCCAAAGCCAGTTTGATCGGGTTCTTTCATATATTCAGGCCCCTGACACTTTACTTCATAGCTCATTTGATTACTATTTCTCAACGAACGCTGGTTAACCTTTCTTTGCTGATCACGTGATCAATGGCTCCACTTAACTAGAACATACAAAGAATAATCCTTCTCAAATATCGATAAATCCTGACATCGTCCTTGGTGTGTGGTGTGCTTTTATGGGTACAAGTGTGCAGCATTCTTCATTGTGTGTTCTCGTTTTCGTCCACTTATTACGTTACACGTTACGTAATTGGGGCCATGTTTTGAGCTCGGTGTCGTCTCTGTTTCATGTACGCATGCTTGTAATTGTGTCAACAAAATCGGGGATTTCTGAGCTTTGAGCAGGAGTACTAGTGTTTGGGAAATGTCTGATTTATGAGCATCATACATTTTGTATGACTCAATTCTTGATTTCAATATTTATTTTGCAGCTTGAGTGTCTATAGACATAAAAGGAGAGTCGAGTAGTTTAGGGACTGAAAATGTATAAGTTATCAAAATGAGCAAATGTAGAAGGACTTCAGAGATACGGCCGACATACATCCTTATTTCACAAAAGTTTTACGCATTGTACTGTGACCTGGGACCTACATAAATTACAACTATACCCAATGATAAGAGTTAATGATGGTCCACAGGTCACAGCTCTAGGACTAGGTGAAGTATTATAACAGAACTATATTTTTAGCTACCGTACATAAGTTACCGTCATAAATACCAGGCCTTCATTTCTAGAAATGCGTGGAGAGCTATTAATCGCTCTCCTGGCATAGCCGAGGAGCTCAAATCGAGCTCCTAAAAATAACTCTCCCAGGAATGGCGAGGAGCTCTATTAATTTAAATGTGTATTAAATAAAAGGACAAATAATAAATCTACATGTACTTAAAAATAAAACACACACTTGCTTGAATTTGATAAATTTCAATTACATCATACATGCCATAAGAAGGCCCTGCATGGCTTGAAAATATATTTTTTGTCATTTAAACAACACTTCTGTTAATGTAAATTTATTTTATTGTATAGTGCTGTAATCGATACACTTTGTAAATGTCACTATATCGGAAGCATATTCTGCGACAATATGCAGTGATTTTAGTGACTCGATCTTATTCAAGTTATTGACTCAAACTAAATCCATTTTCGTAGCCACACATTGTCGGAATGAAAATCGCCATTTACCGTATTTACACCTATACTTTTCCCCACTATCATCCCCTTTTTTTATCGTCAGTGCATATATGGCTACTTTCACAGTAAAGTACCCATGGAGTTCACAAATTAGCTACAAAATTGAACTTCATCTTATGTAATGAAAGTTATCTGGATTTATCATCATATAAGTAAAGATTAATAATTCAGTAATATTAAGATAACTTTGCAGTGATTATTCCCTGGGAGAGCCAATGTATATTGCCAATATCATTGTGAGGTATAGGAAAACATTTTTTATATCTTTACTAATAAACATATTGGCAAAGGAGTGAAACTTAGTGCCAATTTTATGTGTGCTAGCAATGTATCATAAATCCTGTAAAAAGTAAGTGTCAAGATTTACGTTTTATATAACTAGAAGCAAAAAACCATCGCTGACGTTACGTTTTTCACATGTCTGTCAAGGACAGAAACTTGTTTTCATCACGTTTGCAACTAAAAATAACGTTAGGTTAAAGTGTGTCCAAGAGTCAATACGCTAGCAATTTTTTGTCATTGGAAGAGCGTGTACACGATTCCTGCTAGTAAAAACGAATTCAACACGTCTACGTTTTTCTGACTTAATTTCTGTGATGGTCTAAGCAAAGAATTACAATTATCAACATATTTATCTAACATTTCAGTGATTTAAAACTACCTATATATAAACCCTAACGTTATACTCTATTTTATTGACAGAAGACATTTGATAGATTAACAGTTAAAAACTATAAATGCCTCAGAGCCGTTGTAGCACGGCTTCTTTCTCCCTGCACCCGCCATCGTAAAAAGGGCGTGTCTACATTGTTGGGATTTCCGCTTTTCACTCAGCGGCACCTTGAAACCTGCTAACGGTACGGCCAAAAATGGACAGAACGATTCGATCGCAGATGCGATTTTTTTTTTTTATAACTGCAATTTTTTTTAAATTAATGAAGTACATGTCACACTTTTTTACTATTGTATGTATATAAATGAGAGTTTATTATTGATACATTTAAGTGCACAATCTCCCAAATATTCACCAGAAAACATTGCAAACTAATGGCTGCTAACGTCATGAACCGCCATGGACATGTATCATGACGTTAGCAAACCATTTTTCACAGGGTTATTTGAACAGAATAAAGCACTCCGAGAAGCCAAATTTTAAGTTTTTATCATACCCATGAACTCAATTGATAATTTTTACACACATTCCACTTTTAGAAGTCTGCTCAAAATGTCTTTAATGCAACATAATTTTGCTGGGAACTTTTATTAACGCAATTGGACGGAATTAATCGGACCTACATCCTCATAAAATTAGAATCCTTTGGATTAGCTTCTTCAAATTGTCCCGACAATATAGCCTATAAGGCCCAAATGGAAAACAATGAATATGAAACCAGTTTATTTCTATTAACTGACTAATTTTAGGGTAACATTAAAAAAAGTGCTAACGTTATGGGTACTTTACCGTGAAAGTAGCCATATGCAGTAGTGGCCTTGGCCCTTGACAAAATAAATTTATTCAGTATTTTTATTAATTTAATTTTTCCCAGTATTCAGGCCTAAATTGGAGTTTGAAATATTATAATGATGGCTAAACATATTTTCTGAGAATAATGATTTTTGTATAAAAATTAATACAGTTGACGCCGCTTAATTGGGACACCTCATGAGCAACAAAAAGTCCCAATTAACCAGATGTCCCAATTAAGCACACTACACAATGTGCCATAAAGTGAGTTGTTTTAAAAGGGCACAAAAACACTAAAATCTACACTAAATTCATGAACTGACAAAAAGTACACACCATGAAAGAATTTTTGGGACTTTACTTCTTGAATAGATTTTTGTAGAGCTTTTCAACAGAATTTTGGATTGTGGTTTTACTTTTTTGTCCAATATTTGCAATTTACTTTTATAAAACTAATTTTGTTGTCATATTTTTAGGTACATTTTCACCAAATTAACACATTTTGCTAAAAATTATCCAGTTTATCAGGGGGAATGTCCCAATGAACAGGTCAATTTTGTAAATAAAGAAACGTTTCCCTGACTGAATATGTCAATTAACCAAAAATCCCTATTGAGAGGATCCCGATTAAGCAGCATCTAAGTTTAATGAAATGTGTTACTTTTATTGAATCCCAACCCGTTGGGCATCTAATAGGATCAGCATATGTTCTTGAAACACATGAAAATGACCCAGGGGATATCTAGTGGATGTGGGATGTCGAAGTGGTGTTTGACCACTTTCGGATGTTTGTGTAGATATGTTATTTATCTAATTTGTCAATTAAATTGTTTATATGACGTCATTTCAGCGTTCCTTTAAGGTGGTGCCAGGACACACACCACCCTGCCTTTATTCGCCATTAAAATAGTAATTTGGAAAGTTCTTTATTCAGAGTGAGAACTGTTACAAATTTAAAACACTATCTTTGGAAACGTAATTCTACATTTATAAATACAAACTAGCAGGCATTTTTAAACATGACTTGATTAAACAAATATCAAAATTGCTCTGATTTGTGTTTGTTCACTTTGACTAGCATGGAACATGCCAGGCTGACCTTTTGGTGGCAGGTTAATGAACCTTTTTTTTCTTTCGAAGTCAGATGATAATGACAGACTACAGGAATAAATTGTCATGTGAGTGCAAATCTGCAATGGCTGCCATATGTTAGATAAATTTTTTAACACCTTGCCACTAAAATTTAAAGATCCCTCAAAATAAATGTCTGTGGCTCTTGAAATAGTTCTTCAGCATGTCACCTGAAGAACCATTGAAATAGTTCTTCAGCATGTCACCTGAAGAACCATTTCAAGAACCACTGGGCCAAGACCTCAGGCCTATACAGTTATTGAGTTCAAATGTTCTGTCCGTGCATAAGAATGCATTTTATAATCTGTAGTAAAATATTACTTATTCTATTCACTGGAGTATAGATAATCCCCACTTGAGAATTGCAAACCGTAACAATCCTTTTGTGTTACACGATAAAAAGCACAACTAAAACCGCCAGACGTTTTTGCTTTTGTTGACGATAGTACCCTATCCTATACTTTGATCGACAGGCTTCCTTTTTGAGGTAAGATTAATTCGATACTTTTTTCATTTACAATATGTTAACTATTTGTAAACTTAATCCTTTGTCCGTTAATGAGATAACTTACGACAAACTTGAACAGGCTAAGTGTGTCATACAAATTGTAGATACAACTTTCTTGCACTCACATGATGAAAGGTCATTCAATGATAAAAATGCATCATATTCAGGAATTTATTTCGTACTGAGTTTATATATTTGTACAGGGGGGGGGGGGTTGCATTTAGAGGGGCATTGAACAAGTTCAGCATTATCCCCCAAATTATCCCCACGCATTTTGAGATTTTTGCATCATTTGAAGTATTAGCGTACCTAACAATGTCAGCATGCAAACTTTCATTGTCAAATTCAAACCCTACATATCAAAATCTATAGATGTTCTTTTATTTTTTATTAATACATTTGTAATTGAAATTTTGAAAGTGGTCTTTTCAGGAGATCGTATAGGCCCTAGATTTCTGTCTAAAATTGGGTTATAACCAAGGTAAATTTTAACCGAAGGCATTTGCCGTCGGTGCCCCTACCAGTTGCCTTTATGCCCTATTACTTAGCAATGCCTAATGATATTCTTTAACATGTAATTGCCTTCTAAAACAGTGTGCCCTTTCAAAATTGCCTTGAAATGGGGTGCCGTTCAGAATCCTTTAAAATTTACCCTGGTTATAACAGACAAATGTATCAAATAATAAAGTTAGAAATTGCATAGGCCCTAGGCCTATGCAATTTCTTTTGATTAAATCTCTAATCTATGATGTGAAAGGAATGTTTTACAAACAAATATTTGGCTCTTTCTTGATATGTAGGCCTACCATTGATAAATGTGTTTAGAGAATAGCCTCATACCCAAGAATAGCAAACAAAGTAGAATTCAAATTTTTGACTTTTCAGAAGGATTTGATTAAAATTTTCCCAATATCTGGTAATTGACTGAACATTATTTTCTAACATATAAAGTGTAAATCATCCAAAAAAATATAATTTCTAAATTTTGCCAATGCCCCTTTAAGCTAAAAAATGTCCGCTTTGAAACATTCTTCACATGTGAACCAGAAATTGAACAAGAAATTTTTGCTAGTGTTTGTTCTCTGAATGAACCATAATACAGGAAAAATCAAGGTAAGCATGTATGCAGACCTTTTCAGAATCTGCAACCTTTGCCCTATTTCAGAACAACAAATTGAACATTTGCTGCACATATAGTTGCATGCTAAAGAAAGATTTGCTTACTTTTTTAACATGCTATAAGACAAACAAACAAAAGTGATGCAGCACCAAAAAGGGGGGATGAGAAACAACTTTGTTACTGTTAGGCTTTGAGGCCTAATTTTTGTTTCCCAATAGACTCAAAACGTTAGTTCAAATCGGTTTGAAATAATTTGTAATTGGGCTTTTTTTACTGTAAAATTTGCAGGAATTGTCAATTGCAATTCCTTTTCATTGCGTCCAACAGTCCATATAGGTCTAGATTGTGTAGCTCTGAATGCGCCATCTATTTTCCACTGGCCATACTGAGCAGCAAAATCCTCTAGCCAAGCTACAAGCTAAGTATCTTGATCTTGAACACCTCGGTTTGCGCGCCACAACCTCGCTGCTTAGTCACTAAATTGATTCGGTCACTGGATTTATATTGATCACAGGAATTACAAGACAGAGGGGAACTTGGTCAGTGGATAAGGATAAGACGGAGGGAGTTTGGTCAGTATAAGGGTTAGTCGAGGGATCTGGGCAAGATCTAAGATTGTGTGGTCTATATAATAAACATACATGAAGGATATTTGTCTCAGCAAATTTCTGCCCGTCAATGAGGACAATGTTTCATTAAATATTGAATAGTTATGTCTGATAAAAAACAAATTTGGTAAATATTTCATAATTATCACAGATAAGTTAAAGATAAACTGAATCACCATTGCTGATATTATTAAAAAGGGCATCTGTCAAGGTCATTGCACTTTTGTAACAAGTTCTAAGGCCATTAATTACATTTGGGTAAGTTTGAACATATTTTAAGACAATTACAGCCAATGCTGGACAAAGAGCCCTCAAATATAAAATTGACCTACACTGATCTGATGAAGTGCTACAGGTATTCAAAATGTAGGGCAAAAGGTGATTGAGCAAGAAACTTTACTCTACTTGCTCCGTGGTCGGACAGTCACGTAAAGCCGTGGGTCCCCTGTACGAAAAGACTCCTTCATGGGGTATGCATGTTATCATGCAAGTACTTGTATCATTGATTGATTGATTACATACAGAATGTTGTAAATGAGGGAAAATTCTTTGTAGAGGATGATAAAACAGGGTCGTTCAGTGTAGTTGGTGAAAAGTGCTGTTTGTTGCTAATTTTGGATTATACATTTAGTCAAATGGCCATACTTGATTGGGGTATAGGAGTTTCTTGATATAATTAACTATAACAAGAGAGTAAAATCAATGTGGTATGAAAATCGCTAGTCAACAGGCGGAAATCATTCTTTTCAAGGTTCTTTTCTAAAGTAGTATTAACACCCCCTCCCCCCCCCCCCCTTTATGGTGTAGTGTCCCTCCCCTCCCCCTTTGAGTTAAAGTCTTAAAGTTTGTTTCAAAGATGTCACAAATAGCAAAAGGTAATTATTGTTCTAACAAAGGAGTCAAAAAACAAACAAATGTAGGCCAAGAAAAAAAAAAAAAGAGAGTTTATGAAAATGGGAGGAAGAGGGGGATTTTCTTTTTTACTGGTAAACTGATCTGATTTTTGTCTGATTTTCCACTGTTTTAGCATATTCAGTGCGCAAGATAATGTCTAAGAAAAACGATGTGGCATTTTTTATTTAGTTGTTTTGAGAGTTGGACTCCTGATTACAAAACTCAACCGGAAATGTCTCATTGCACATTTTGCAAGGTTCTAGAAAGATTAAAATCGGGTTGTGATCAAAAATCTACAAAATAAAAGAAAATTGAAAAATCTTCCAAAAAAAAAAGAAGAAAAAAAAGAGGCGTGAGGGGATGAGAAACATTTTTTTACTTTGCTTCATAATTGTTTTTATTTTACTTGTTTTAATGTGTTGCAGAATGATTACCAGTGAAGAATCCACCCAAATTAGTAGTGAAGTCATAATCATGTGTGGAAATACGGCTATGTCCACAAATATATACATGTGCATACATGTGTTCCAAAGATAGAAATCAAGTCCATAGGTCAGTGGTTAACAAACTGCAGGTAGACAAGTGAGGCAATCTAGTAGGCCTAAATCCCAGTTACCGAGTTTTATATGATCATTGGTTTGTTTACAGATATCCCGGTAGACATTTATCATGAAAGTGTTTTGAACTTTTTTTAAACTATAATTTGAGAGTCGGGTAAAAATTGCAATGAAAAATGCATTAACCCTAACAGTTCCCACCGTTTTTAGCTTTTTCACGGGGAAGGGGTAAAATAAACTAAGTACAAACACGTCATAGGGTGGGGGAGGAAGAGCGCTGGCCCGGGGCGCGAACCCGCGACCTCTGGTTTCAGAGGCGAGAGTGTGGGCTTCGTGCTACGGGGGGAACTCAGGCAGGCTAGCCATTCCGTGTTTAGATATAGACTTGGGTGATTGATGGGTGACGTATTTGGACTTAGGCTTTGAATGGTTTT
>JXSR01S015571.1:7423-19824 GCA_000969725.1 Ophiothrix spiculata
GCAGGGTGAAAAACAATGAAATACATAAGAAATTCCTCATCCAGTGATATTTAACATAAACAAATTGTAAGTATAATTTCCAAAACCAAAGTTGGCAACAGTATCATTAGCAATTATTATTTGTTTAAATATGTATTTTTAAAAACTAAAATAGTGTTTAATATCACCAGTTGAGTGTTTTTACATGTAAAAGTATAGGAAATTTATCATTTTTGGAAATTTTTCAATAAACTTTGTCACTTTGATTGGCCATATCTTGAGAACCGTATGTCCGATTTTCACCAAATAAAAACTGTTCGAAAGTTAAAATTCCATAGATTTTGGCTATGTCATTATCTAAATTTTCTTATGGGTTTGTGAAATCCATGCCATGTCCCCCCTTAAAAGTATCTAGCAACCCTTCATATGTCAAAGGGTAAAATTAATGAATTACATACAGTTACAAAGATATCGTGGAAGCAAGTATGGTACCATTTTTGCATGAAATTCTATATTTACACCCTATATTGCACTTGTTACACCCTGTATATCCACTTTTTTTGGTTTGCCGATGATCCTTACAATCATAGCTTTACAATGATATATAATTTACTGGGACTTAAACACAGGAAAAGAAATGCTATGCGTTATAAAGGAAGGACATGCAAATTCCACTCTACATCAGTGTGTAACGCACATTCGTCCCGCCTTATAAAACAACACCCATATTGAATACCTATATGTGGGCCACGGCGGCAAAAGGATGCACTTGTCGGTTCGTACATTTTGCTCATTGTAGCGTATCTGATGTTCACAACTAGTATACCTCAGTTATGCTACAATGAGCTACAAGTAGAAGACGACAACTGCATCCCTTTGCCGCCACGGCCCACATATGTTATTCCTATGCATACATGTATGAGCATCAATTCACACCGATGTTAGTTTAAATCTTTCTTACAGTTTCAATACTTTTCTGAGTACTTTTATGAATGTCAATCTCCCCTTTGTTCTTTTTCACATCTTTTTTATGTTAAGAGAAATGGAACTGAAACAACTTGGTGAAATTATACGTCCAACAATCTGGCTTTATTTTACAATTCATAGTCTCCATTGTACATACTATACAGCTATAGAATTCAGTATTTACAAGGTCTAGTATTTTTACAAATTTTCAATCTTAAATACAAGTTATACTTGATGCTGGTGGTGATTTTGTTGTAACCAAGTGATAACAAGTGTGACAAACATTCATGCAATTTGAGAATTGTTTTATGATTGTGACTTCCAAAACGCGGAAATAAAAATTGAATTGAATTGAAAGATCTGCTTGTTTTAATTGATCAACCGAGGACAAAAGTTTTGAACAGCGTTCCTGTACCAGACTTAGGACCAATCCATACATACAGACCGGTATGTGATGCGATCAACGAGTTAATCTAATAATGAAGACCAATTGCACCAAGTATTTGGCAGCACATAAAAGGTCTGTGTAGGCCTTCTTTATGACAGATTTTTTAAAAGTTTTGATTCAATGCAACTTTTGACTAGCCAAGAATTATTATAAGCTTTGTTAAATTGCCAGTGTAAATGGAAAGTCTCCCACTGTTATATATTAAGTCCATTTTGCATGTACAGAAAAGATAAGTCACCAACTCACACCAAAGTCATTCAACATAAGTTTCACTCTTTGTTCTGTCAAGGTTGATGGAAATGGACAACTGTCCACCACAAACCTGCAGTACATTAGAAAAAATGAATTACAAAACACTTGAAACTAATATCATGGACCACATACCCAATGAAATATCAAAAAGATCGAGCAGGTCAAACGTAGTTCAGCTCGATTTGTCATGGGCAACTATAGCAAAACCAGCAGTGTTACAGCTCTGGTTGACAGGCTTGGTTGGACCTCTCTACAAGATCGATGTCTTCAAAACCGCCTGCTCATGTTATTCAAGATCCGCTATGGTCTTGTGGATATTCCATGGAGTACATATCTCACTCACCAAACTACTTCCACCAGGGGCCATAACTCGCGCTTTGCAATACCTCACTCAAGTACTTCAGCCTATGCTAGCTCTTCTTTCCCACGCACCATCCGGGACTGGAACCAACTTCCAACAGATCCAGCTGCATACCTATCCCCCGACACATTCAGATCTACTCTGAGGGATCTCCAACTGAAGTAGCTTCTCTCCAGAGGATTTTTTTTTAATTGCACCTTTGTAGATACTGCACCAGCATAAAGTGTTGTGTTTGCTTTCGACATAACCCATGCGTATAACACAGTGCGTTTATCCCCAGACTTATAGGGGCTGCACTTACCACGGAAGAAGAAGATACCAGTTTTGAAGATCTTGTAAATCTTTTGTTTTTCTTTATGTCAGCTTAAGCTTAGACACATGCTGTATTATATTTATGAATAATTTAGCCATCTTATCTACAGTATTTTCTAATCATACCCTAACTTGCAAATATTTAAAGAGTACAAGAAATGTTCAAGAAAATGTCAAACCTGAGTATATCTAACTTTGGTAAAATTGAAATTGCACTTTTAACTTATGGCGGAGTTATGTCATGCAATATAAGTTCAATACATTGCAAGAAATAACAACATAGAAAAGTTCTAATTTGACTACCATGATATGCATATGTACCCTATATGGGAATGGCCCGTCGTCGCTCATGGAGGATGAATTATTGTATCTTCAGGGTGTAAGAAACTTCATAACTCTTTGTAATGAACATCTACATTATCTAGGTCATAGGTTGCAATAGATTTGACCAAAAATATGCAGATACGGTTCACACGTAAAATTACCCCAATGCTGTTTTTGCATTAAGTTAAGATTTATATGCACTGACTGTTACCAAAACATGCTTCTAAAAATTTCAGAGGTACAATAACTAACCTGTATGTACGACAACAAGATGGCATCAAATAATGGTTCCCTCTTTGATACACTGAAATAGTTGGTGCAATTCTTATCTCCAAACCAGTCGTATCACAAGTAATATCCATAGCACACCAAATGTTACAGATAGGACAGTAGTTAAACATGGATGTGATAAAAGCAACTGCAATGAGTATACACAAATCTGAAAGTGTCAATACCCTATGGAGTTCTATGTGCATTTAGCATGGTTGTTAGATGGCTATTCTACTTTGATCAGCACTAAATAGGTGAGCCTATTCACATCCTGAATTGACACAGAAAAACATGTGCGTCTGCAGCGCAAATAAAGCAGACGCAGCGCATGTTCATGCAACTCACACATCCGTATCTTTCAGGTGAGTGTGAGCAAAGCCTTACAAGCCCTGCTTATTTAGTGATGAACAAACTATGTTGGTGTAACTTTGGTCAAAGATTAGACCTCCAGTACACTCAAAAACTACGAATTAAAAAAATTGCAAATTGAGAACTGGACTCGCTATGTATTATCATATGGACTCACCCTGTAATGCTTATGTGGCAAGTCCAGTTCAGAATTGACTCTTTTCTATGTTCTAACCATAGATTTACAGGGGAGATACCAGGCTTTGTATATCAGCCCGTGTAATGGCATCGTCAGCCATGGAGCTCAAATTGGGGGTATTCGGGTCCACTCGGGTCCCGCCAAAATCAACTTCGAGTGCCGAGACTTAGTTACGAGCGACAACCTGAGCAAAAAAAAACTTTACGCAAATGATACGCTAACCTGAACGCAAAGCGTGTGTGCATGTTCCAATATTCGCGCATTTTGGCATCATCGGCAAGCTGTCGGCAAAAACCCAAATACTCCCAATTTTGTCTCCATGCCGGAATAAAAATGGCGGCGTGCCTTATATCTCCCCTGAAAATCTATGGTTCTAACTGTCACTGGATGACTGAGTAACTCATGATTATCTCTTGAACCACACATTGTGAAGTGTTGTGATAGCATCAAATAGTTTCATTTGAAGGATTGTTCATACATATCTGGTTAAATTTTATGCTAGACGAAAGCTTAACAGTAAGTTTCCTTTCCTGGATTTGTCTATCATAAAATCTAACCAGATGTGTTGTAACATCATTAATCAAATAAATAAATCAAAAAAAAAAAAAAGACTTTATTAATCTTCATCCGCATCTGGGTGTAGATATTGGCTTGGGTCATCAATCTTCTGTACATTGGCTGCCTTCACTCTCTCTGAACACATGGGGCAAGTATCCTCCGTCTCAAGAATGCTACGGAAAAATTAAATAAATTAAGTATGATATTAGCCAGTTTAATTAGAAAAGTATGTATTTACCAATTCCGTAAAGAATTGTTTTTTCTTTTCACTTCAGTCAATAAATTACAGCTTTTTCCTACTTCAGGGTTTATAATCAATAAAATCACAAACCAAAAGGCCAGAGGTTATTAGTTATAGTATATTCTATTATAATACCCGAAATTCAAAGACTTATTGACATCATATATTTATGAATAGGAAATATGCTCTTGTTCCTCTATTTGCAAAATTTCGCTTCTGAAAAAAGTTTGCATATTATTTGAAAAGAAAAAAAAATTAAACTACTATAAAGCACATTATGCAACACTCAACTTTGTATATGTTACAATGTACACTATATTTGATACCCAACCCATTCTTGGTTAAATACAGCACAGTTTTTCAAATATTTTTTACCTTGTAAATTCTGAGTACAATGCGGGAAAGTCACAATTGGGGCACACTGAGAAGTCATCTCGCACCAGATGCTGTCCCTGCAAAACAAACCAACATGCAATAGATTGAAAAATGATCACAGAGTATACTTATAAACCTTGAAGTATGCAGCAAGCAATCAAGACTCTGTTACGAGATCCATAGCATATCCCTTGTATTCTACAACATTGTGAATTGGTGCTTGTGTATTGTGTAAGAGATTAGTAATATAAATAATTGATTAGGATTGATTAAAGACCAAACCACTGTGTATTAATATTTTTTGTTCATGAATCGTTCATGATTTTCATATCATATTTGGCTACCCAATGGACAAACATTAAACATAAGTTTATTTGAATATTCAGTAAGATTAGGTACGTTGTTATGATTTGGAAAATACGGACTAATTTATTTCCCCATATGGTCATATTGGTTTATGGGCTTTAATATACTGCTTGCTGCATACTTCCAGAATTTATAGATTATATATCACATGTGATGGCTAGAAACATCATGTTACAACTCTTGAAGAACACAATCTAAAAATAAACAGATATTGCAAACAAATTATTTTTTCTTTTGTAATTTGCATTTGACAAAATTCTTGCCAGAAATATTTTATTGTCTTTATCTGATTGGCAAGATTGTAAATGTTAATATGACAGGTTGATTCATAAACTCTGTGTATAACCTATCCAATCAGAAAGTAAGAAAAATTTTCCAATTATCCAGAGTGGATTCAAAATGCACAATGTCCTCCATGTGCTGCATTCTAGACTGTGTAAATTGCATTTAGTGTTCATGCTTGTCACACTGTTTTTGCCGGATGATGATTGGTTTTGGTTTGATGGGGATGTGTGATTGTCTTTCAAAGGCTTATTTTCATTTCAAAATTATATAACATTTTATATGTTGTGTATAAATTTGGTTATTTAATAAATTTGCATTCTTTTTTGCTAGGAAATGTGACAAAATCAGTGGTGCATTTTGATTCGCTTTCTCAACCCCTACAAGCTTTGTGTATTTGGATGCATCAATATTTACCACACAAACACTGATATATCCCATCTCACTCGCATCATGAAATGCATATTTAATAACCTATAATTATCACATTTACATAATATTGAATAGTCTCAATTTTATCATGTATTAAGCTTCCTTCTTGGTTGAGCACTTAGTCCATTGTTGTGTTAACATCTGATCTTTACCAAAGATTAAATAGGGTTATAATTTAGCATAGGATTTTACTTCTAATAAAAGCAATACTTGATCCAATTCCTGCACAGCTGATACTTACTGTTACTATACAATATGGTATGTTATTCTTGCATCCTGCACACACCAGCTCTGTTTGATCCAACATAAACTGACAGTACGGGCACGGTGTGGTGGGCTCATCCTCTTCTGTCTTGTCAGGTTTCCTGAAATCAGAAAAGATCAAAGGCCAAACAGTCTCAATTAATTAAACTCATATTTCAGAAAGCTTTCTTCCAGAACTTGCTAATGTACATCATTGGCTTAGCCAGGGGTGTGTGGAAGGAGCACGCACACCCGGGGGTCTAAAACAAATAAAAATGGAATAAAGAAAAAAGAAATAAAAACAATCGGAAAACATCAAAAAAAGGGTGCAGCATAGTCCAAATTACTGCTAATAATACATTTGGCAGCCCGTCCGATATAGGCAGTTGCCCCTAGCAGCCCCCTGGACACGTCGCCGTTTTGGACTAGGATTTATTGCGCACCCGGGGTACGCAATCCTGGCTACGCGGGTGTACATCATCAGCTCCATTCTATGTACACTGACGGGCCCCAGCTTTAAGGGTCACTATCAGCAGGAGGTATCAGACAGCTCAGGGTAGATTTGTTATAGCTGGGAAATGTAGCATGCTGCTGGTCACAACTATCATGAGGAAGGGTTGACTGTAAATGTATCAATTATCAATAAAGTAATGAACTGCCATGAATCTATGTATGGGGATTTGCTTGTTAGCCATAAGGAGTATTTTTATGATGGTGCAGTTTCAGAACTTGAAATAAAAGGACTTTAAATCTGGTTAACTCATGTAATATTCTTCAAGAGAATCTTTAAGTTTAGAGTTCCTTAAGTATTTGTGATATTTAAACACAATTCTAAGAACTTAGTTCAAGAAGAGTCATTTGAAGTTTTTAGATAATATATTTAACTAGAGATCCTAAATTAATGTAACTTATAACTTACCTGACAATAGCTTCAATTTTCTTCTTGTATTTGAGATCAATTTTATTCCTGTACTCTGGTCTCATGAGCATAGCTGCATAGCTAAATGATGAGTTCCGTAGACCAGACCTATGACACTCGATCACAGTAGATGTCAATATGGGAACCACATCTGAACAAACATAAAAAACAGACCAAGGTTAAATAAAGAGAATAGCGGAATGTGATAAACAATGAATTACATAGTAGACCAGACCTATGAAGCTAAAAGACAGAAAATGTAACAGTAAAAAAATCACATAAAACTGGAGGTAAATAAATATCCATTGGCAGCAAAATATAAAATAATACTTGCCTTTAATTTGCTTTAAAGTTGTGATAAATATAACCTTATTTAAAACAACAGCAATTTTATGTTCTATATTTAAATATTTGCTAACACATCTTGATAGCAAAATTTTCTGCATCAAAGGCTGGGTTAGACTTTTAAATGGCATCATCTTGATAGCAAACACATCTTGATAGTAAAAACACATCTTGATAGCAAAATTTTCTGCATCAAAGGCTGGGTTAGACTTTTAAATGGCATAACCCGTTTTTGCACTCTAACTCTCAAACTAATTGAATAAACTATATAAAAGTATACATTTTTAGAAGCGAATTTTTACCCTGAACATGATGATAATATCAGTTTTTGACGACAAATGTACACTTTGACAAAAAAGGCAAAAAAACCCCCATATTTTTTGGCCCACAAATTTCTGGAAAGCCTAACTAAAATTTGCATTTGTCAAATGTTGAACATTTTTACTTTTTGGAATCTAGAAACAAATGCCTAGGAAGAGTTTTCTCAATTTTTTAAAAATCCTACTGCTGCCTCCAAAATGACAATTTTTGGCATTTTTTCAAAAAATAAGATAAAAATTAAATTTTAGAAAACCCTTCCTAGATATTTGTTTCTAAATTCCAAAAAGCAAAAAAGTTCAAAATTTAACGAATGCAAAGGTAATTAAAATTATTAAATTAGTTAGGCTTTCCAGAAAAAATGTGTTTTTTGGCATTTTTTGCCAAAATTGAAACTTTTAGTAAAATACTGATATCATCATCATGTGCAGGGTAAAAATACACTACTTTTAAAAATGTACTTTTTTATATAATTTATGCAATTAGTTTGAGAGTTAGAGTACAAAAATGTTTATGCCATTTATTGAAGGTTTACCCCAGCCTTAAGACTCTTTAAATTAAAAAAAAATGTTTGACAAAAATAAGGCAAATATGAATGTACTCACGAGCTGGGAATTTACTGATATTGTTAGCCACTCTTATGAGCATCCTGGCCCCCTTTTTGTGATCTCCTTTCTTCACATGAATCTAGATAAAAACAAAATGAAAAACACTTTACTCATATGAAGCTGCAGATGACATAAACAGTCAACTCTTCTCTTCACATCTTTATCTCTCTGAAAGTCAAGTTTAAACCCATTATATTAGGAAATATGTTTTCTGTATTATTCAGTAATTGAAAATTAAATCCATATGACTGTATACATTTCTAAAAGTCGATTTTCATGGTGATTACGATGATGTGTTATTTTTTGACCAAAATGTGTATTTGACCTTAAGACCAAAAATTGTGTTTGTGGTAAGCTTAGTTTGTGGCAGTCATATTTTCTGAAGAGTCCAACTAAATTTGCTCACACTTTAAGTAAACTTTTAGGCATTCTGAATTGAAAACAATGATCTGGGCCCTATTTAATAAAAGTTAAAATCAACCTAAGTCATAAAACTTAGAATGAATTGTTCATTTGAACTCGGGATATAATTTTAAATTTTGAGTTTATTCTAATGTTATTATCATTTTTAACTTCTACACCACAAAGGAGTTTAAAATAAAGACTTTTTAAAATTTGTTTTCATATAACAAAAGATACGATGAATCCTAGAATTAAGACTTAGGTTGATTTTAACTTTTATGAAATAGGCCCCAGAAGTGAAATTTCAGCATGCATTTATATTCATATGTTTTTCAAGTAGATAAAAATTTGTTTTGATCTCATGATATAATTATGAATCGCTCAAATTTCTACATGTTTTGAACTGATAAATTTGCCTTACCTTAACAAGAATATAGCTGTGTAAAATCATGAGATTGGTGGCCATTTCTGTAGGGATCTTGATTTTCTGTGAGCGTAACTCTCTGTACATGCTGAACAATACATCATGAGCATTACGATAATTGCCTGAAAGAAAAACAAAATATGAAAACAAAAATCAAGTTAATGAGGGAATCAAGAGTAACTGAGTGGACAGAGTGGGGGTTGAAATCTTGAAAAATTGCACAAGGGTGGTAGTTCACATTTTTCCACTAAAAAGAGTGGATTGATATAAAGGATGGAAGCAAACTATAGAATATTTCAGACTCCCAAGTTGTGCAACTATATTTACAAAAGAAAAGGGAAAAAATAAGAATATCAGTGAGATGATAAGTGAGATGATATTTCAGTATGCTTTAGGTGTCAGTCTACAACATTACCATGGCACCAGAAGTGGATGTAAGAAACATATAAATTGCTAAAAGGGTGGGGGTCTGAAATTTTCAGTATCACATACTCTTGAGCCTTCTGATTAGCAAGGTTAAATACGAAGTGTATGAATTGATGTATACCAACACAAGCCTTTGAAAACAATACTCCTTAAGCTCATCAAAGCAAATTTCACAATTAAATGTCATAACTAGATGTTATGCTGACTCCTCACAATATATTTCCATTGCTTTATAACGTTTTACTTTATTTTTCTTGATGTTTTCAAATTTTTTGACTGACCTGCAATCTGTTCTTCCCTAGCAATAATAATGGCCGTCCTGGCAGCTTCCCTGTATTGTTTCAATGCCATATACAGTCTGAATAGATACTTAGCATCCTTGGGCATCCCATCAGACTCTCCCATGAGATAATCTAGTCAGCTGCTCATCCTTGGCCCGGCCAACCTACAGGGACACAAATCCAAAAACAAAATATTAGGATCATGGCATCAATTCTACATGGCTATCATCCTTGGCCTGGCCAACCTACAGAGACACAAATACAAAAACAAAATATTGGGATCAAGGCATCAATTCTACATGGCTATATATATCTAACTTAAAGGGTAAAATTCAACATAATATCTGGGAAAAAAGCTAATCTAAATTCAACATAGCATTAGCAGTATACAAATAATGACTGCTTTGAGGGGCATGGTTGAAATATTATTTTTCCCCGGTGATCTCAAAACCAAGACTAAACTCAAAATGAACCATAATCTGAACAAAACACAGTCACTATTTATTCTATACATTGAATATATAGTTATGATATATTTTTCTTCACTCAATAAAAGCCTTGTAGTGTTTTGAAGAACGCTTATAGTTACATGCATTACGCTCAAATTCACAACACAAAATCTGTGGAGTGGGCATAGGTAATTTTAGGGCATACTTAAATCAAAGCCCCATTTTTATGAGGTATATAATCTACACTATTTCGGCCCAATTTTCCCCAAATTCACCTTAACATTAGGGAATGTGGAATTAAACAAACCCAGCATTGTACTCACCGTTTCAATAGCCATATCAATAGCCTGGTTGTCGTCACTGGTTGAAGGACAACGCAGGAAATGCTTGAGTGCCCTGGTGTACTGATTGCACAATAAAAAGAACTTCCCAGCAAGGAAATGGTTCTTCTCTGACTCAAAATACAGGGCTATGCTTTGGTAATCTTCCAGTGATGAATCTTGACCTAGAAAAAAACAGTCAAAAAAGTAAAATCACAAACATGTTTAAACTTTAATTCTTAGGCCGAGTTTGACCTATTGTGTGTGGATTTTATTCTTGAACATGTAAACAGTAGCGTTCTTATGGTGGATGTCTCTATGTAAGCGAACTTTAAGCTTGAGACAATCCGTGTCTAGACCCACGACTTTGAGTACACATAAAAGAAATAAATCCAAAATAATACTTGGGTTGTAAAATTTCATTGTTAACAAACAACTGTTCTCACGGTTATGACTTGTAAAAATAACATAGTACACAATACGTATCATGCTCAAACGACTTACACAAAGCTTAATAAATACATCTGTCTGAGTAATAAGTTTCTCCGTTTGTGGGTTTTTAAGCCAACACTTGTTACTATGCTGGTGTGTGTGACAGACAACTCATTTACGCATGTATTTATGATGCTTGATTTGTTGAATTTTTGTGTTTGTGAAGCGCTTTCTGCCTTGCACACGGTACTGCCGTTAAAACCCTGGCAACAGACTCACTTAATAATCAGAAAGACCGCAATTAAGAGGAAATCAAAGCACGTTACTTTGTTATACAGAAATTAGATCAAGAGATTAGTAAGTAAAAAGATAAATGAATTGGCTCTAAATTTGTTTGTTTAATATGTCCGTATCATTCTACAATAGTATCTAATAAACACTAACAAAGATTTTAAGAAAAGATTGACCATTCTAAAAAGACTCTACTGACATAAAAACTTACAACAATGCTGGAATCTTCAAACCATAAATCGTTATGTGACTGCAAGAAAGTCGAATCTGCAAAGGCTGCCTTAAGTTATTTTAATTTTATACTTTGTCACAAGAATGTGAAAAAACCCTCAAAAATTCCTTGTCTTATGTCAGTGGTTCTTGAAATGGTTCTTCAGGTGACTCGTATCTGCAATGGCTGCCATAAGTTATTTTTACTTTATACTTTGTCCCAAGAATGTGAAAAATCCCTCAAAAATTCCTTGTCTTATGTCACCGTCACCTGCAGAACCATTTCAAGAACCGCTGACCCAAGATTGGAGATTAGATAGTGTGCAATCCACATTTATGACAAATTGCAGCTATTGCAGATACGACTTTCTTGCACTCGCATGACGAATCACATGAAGAACCATTTCAAGAACCACTGACCCAAGATTGGAGATTAGATAGTGTGCAATCCAAATTTATGACAAATGGTAGCTATTGCAGATATGACTTTCTTGCACTCGCATGACGAAATATCAATTTCACTTTAACTTTACAAAAAAAAACACCTTGTTGGAGCCAATTTATTATAGCATACATTGCTTAATTCTAAACTGAATTTTACTCAAGAAATAAAAAGAAAACTACAACAAATTAAACAAGTTAAAGATGTGCAAAGAAATCTTAAAATTTCCTACAAATCTAATTTGTAAGATGCGTATACTGAGAGCATGTGCGACAACAAGAAAAGATTGTAAGAATGTTGATTTGCAGTTCATATTCGCCTTAATATGAAAACATCCAGTTTGCTAGTACTGCGCTTGGTGATCCCTTGTTTAAATGCGCAATGGCTGCATTCCGATTTTCATGATTTGTAGGAAATATAATGATTTCAAAAATATATTTTCTATAATCTAGTCACTGTGATTATTGAACAGTATTCTGCCAATAAACTGAAAATGTTAATTTTTTATTAGGAATTAGTAAGAATACAGATGAATTGTACTTGAAAAGCAACACTCTCACACACAGTCACAAATGCAA
>JXSR01S015573.1:23654-35149 GCA_000969725.1 Ophiothrix spiculata
AACTCTCTTATCATTTATTACCAACTTGTCATTAAAATCAGGAGAGTAACATGTATTAAATTGTTATTAGTCAGTGTATTTAATTACTCTATGATGGATAAATGAAAGAAAATCAAGCCTAAAGGTTGGGTATGGTATGACTTGAAAATAAGGTTTGTATGCCGGGGACAGCTGATATGTGTTTTACCCCGGGCTGGTTTTAGTTCATCAGTGTTCCGATAGAGAATTTTTCTGCGCGTACTGACTGGTAATGGAAAGATTACGTTATAGGGCGTGTCTTTAAATATATGGGTTTGAGTAAGCACGGTCCTACATCATCAGTGTAATAATCACACACAAAAACCTATGAAGAGAAAGTTAGCAGTGACACATAAAATGAATCGTGTGAACCGCTTCGAGGACCAGGTGCTCGATTCGCTGAATAAAAACAAGAACAATCGGATCATCAACTTCGAACAATCGTTAAACAAAACGGTACAAGACATCAAAAATGACGAGATTCTTTGAGTCATATGTCACAGTAAAGTAGGCAAATGATATCTTAAGCCGGAGAGAAAACTTGGGAAGTATAATACTTAGGTTCAATAGAGCACTGATTAAGTGCACTTTTAGTTTATCATCATTAGATTTGAATAAAGTTATAAGATTGTCATTAAGTTTTTTAAGTGAATATTTTGTAATCATGTAATTTGGCTTTCATTAAAATCTGATTCTAAAACTGTTTAGTGAGTGGAGTTTGGCAATTATTTTTACTTCTATATATTTTCTTGCGTCATATATGTATCGAAAGAATTCCAAAGTTTACAAGATTGTTCTTCAAACAATATTCAGGATAATATCTGACACAATTATCTGCAAAAACAAAACAAACTAATAATGAATGTATTATTAATGTTACTCTTTTGTAAATACACCTGTTAAAACTAATATTGGGATAGTAAATCGTGAGTATGTTTGTTTCTTTCAAATCAAACCCCTTTTCCTTTCGTTGGGTTTTAAACACACAGCTATATTTTCAATATGTTAAATAGATAAACTGCAAAATACCAAGCGTATTAATAGGAAATTTATAATAAGAAAAAAAACCCTTTTTTTAGTTAGTTGTAAAATGTGACCGTCCATCTCAAACGAGCTGTAAATGCAGCAAACAATATTTTGCGCTACAGGTGTAAATACATGTCAGGGTTGTAATTGGCCGAAATTGATTTTTTGATAGATTCACAATCCATGTGCTTACTTCAAAACACCAGCAAAGTTTCATTTTAAGAAAATGATTGGAAATATGAAATATATCTGCATAGTTTAGGACAATTAACAGAAAATATGAGGCTTGCTGATATTTGAACGCGTTTATATCAATTATACATTTTACTCCCTGACAACCTTTGACAGACCAAAACTTGACTTCTAGAAATCGAATGAAGTTCATTAAGGTGTCATGGTCTTTGCAAATATTTAAAAAAGTGAAAATTACAAGAGGCAGCATTTACGGTTGGTTTGGGATGGACCGTTGCAAATGAGGCACATATAGGCCAGGAGTTCATCCAGAATGATATCTTCCAATTAAAACTGCTTTTGGAGACCTAAACTTTTCTCAATTAAATTGTTCATATTATGTGAATGTGTGGGGGTGTGTGTGTGCATGTGTTAACCCAACAGTATCAATAATAGTAATAGAAAAAAATCAAAGTATCTAATTAAGCATTACAAAAATGTTTTTACAATTTGTGCAGTACCAACCACTAATAGGATATCAGTGGTCATGAATACAACATATTTTCCTGATTAAATTATTGATATTGCTATATATTGTTAGCCATGCAAGAATTATGAAGGTCTTTATCGCTTCATAAAAAGAATATCTTGCGCATTAACGACAATTTATTCCACTAAATTAAGCTGCCAAAACACAATTTCCAATAGTGAAAGCATCTCTTTGCATCCCGGCAAGGCGTTCACTTACAAATTCAATTAAGTGCATGATGGCAAAATGTCGGATTCGAATTTACAACATTAAGTCCTTTGATGCATCAATATTAGCCTATACACCTTATAATTTAATCCCAAGTTTGCTCAAATAGGCATCAATTTGTTGCTATTAATGCGTGTACTAAGAGTATCGAAACTCCATCAAAAGCCAGGCAGTCTCTGCCCATGATATGATTTGCCCCTGAGACAAGTGCTTATTGATTTTTGGTCCCAACCACTCAGCGCTTTGATGCGGGGATGTAACAGTGACAGTTTAGCCAAGATATATTGCATTGGCTGGTGCGTGTCGCAGAGTGCTCATTACGATTAACACACTTAATAAGCCTTAATCATCAGTATCAGTTCTTTTGAGGAGGAAAATGCATATCTGATGGTTATAACAAGGCACTTGTGTCATTGACATCATCGAGAGAGGACATCAGAAACAATTTATTGGATTTGATGGTAACTTTTGTGTTTTGATTTTTGAATGTTGCCGAACAGACCTGAGTGTGCGCCTGATTGTACCTGCCGAGGAGTCATAATGGATCCAAATGATGTCAGAGATCAGGACTTGGACGCTAAATCTTGCGATAGTTGTCCGGATATGACACCCTCACATACCCCTTCACCCTGTGAATCTCCCGATCCATCGGATCATCCTAGCATGGCAGCGAGTCATAACATCAAATCATCTTTTTCAATAGCAGATATATTAAGCCCTGGACATTCATCGGACAATCTAAAAGATAAAGAGGACATTGAACGTATACAGGACATTGAAAATGAGTCATTGCAAAGACTTCCAGTCCCGACTGACGGGACTTTACATGGACAAGGACAATTAGTTAGACCGACAGCAGTACGGGATTCTGTAGCGGTACCGACGGCAGGTTTACCTGCGCAGTGGTGCGCGGCAGGTGCTGCCTCGGCTGCTGCGGCATACCAGTATTGTTCCAGCGGACAAGCTTTACTTGGCTGGCCGACTGCCTGGTGCCATCCTGGCTTCAGACCACCTATTCCAGGTAAGACGCACTTGTTGTTTGTTGCATCATATGTAATAACATCTTTTCGGATAGTTTTATCATCATCATCAAAAGTATAGACAGAGATGAACTTAGTAAAATTGCTTGGAAAAAGTATACTTAAAGTCCCATCAAAAACTATACCCTAACCCTAAACCCTAACCCTAACCCTAACCCTAAAATTCTGGATTGGACCTAAAGTACACTTAGTACAATTGCTTATACTAAAACTGAGAAGTTTCAAGATTTCTTGAGCATAAGGTGTTTAAGAAATTCTTAGAGCGGATAAAGAATAACAATTTTGCCAAAGTTAAACTCTGTAGGTTAGTATGCATGCAAGAAGTTCAAGATTTAGACGGGTGTAGCAGTTATGTAAGTCCCCCGTTCTTATAGTCCGGGTTTTACAGTAAAGTAGGCTAACAACTCTCACGCAACATTAGTTTCATGTTATTCCATTATGGTCTATGGAAGGCGGACTACCATTTCAGGGGGACTAAGATTTCTTTCACACCAATTAAAATTAGACCGCGGGTCTAAGTCTAAATTACTACTACCATGAAAAGACCTTTTGAAGCATTATTGCCATGATTGCAGCAGTTTCAAAATATTGAAGATTCTACCAAAATCTTACAATACAACACAAAATATGACTGTAAAGCACTCTAATTCCACGGTATGAAAATTTAGCGAATTTGGAAAACCTTACTTTTTGTGTGCATTTTAATTTCACTAATTTGAATCATCTTGCTATTCAAAGCTGCTATATTAACAATCATTTTAGCGGCCTTTTCAATACAGTATTTAGATGTGAAACAAAATTGATCTAAAAGTAATCTGGTCTTACCTTAAACTAAACCTGGTCTAACTCTTAAACCTCTTTTGTGTATACGAGCCTGTATATTGTTAAAGATTTAGCTATTTGCATGTAATTCTAATGATTTTCAGGTAAATGCTATATTTTTAATTTGCTCTCTGCATGTAGGTATATTGTATAAGAATGTTTAAACTTTAAACGGGTGTCTGAAATATCCATTGTTAGACCATGCAGATTGAGTTAAACTTCATTTTCATCATGGTCATGGGTAATTTAGTCCATCTATACGCGTTTAATTGCAATGAAAATCAGTAGTTTTAGACCTTGTTTGCAAATATTATACAAATGTCTCAATAGAAAACATAAAAAATCGTTATTAAAAAGACACTTACCAAGGCTGAAGATCAGATGCATCTATTTCCGCGTCACTTGACCAGTTATCACACCATGCAGGTAACACAGAATCGAATCATGGTTTTGAGATTCAGATGTAAAAGTTAGGTTCACTCTCAAAAAGTAGACCTATATAAGTAAATGCAGTGCCTTAGCAGTTATTGATATACATCATTTGATATTAAAAAGTGGTCTCAAGAATGTGACAATGTACTATATTGATGCACACAACAATTCAGGTCCATTTTAAGGAGTAAGGGTTGCTTTTAATTATTTAGTAAAAGTATTTTTTATTATCTTTCTTTTCTTCATTTTAGTGTGAATATCTTGTTTTTTTCCCCTGAAAATGTAGGATCGATAGGTCACCCTAAGAATGACTTTTAAGTCAATCTTAAGTTTAAAAACTCTTGAATATCTTTATAGCTATGATACCAGTGTTCTCATATAGAAGAGGTATCAAAGCAGAGCAGAGTTATCATAAAGCAGCAAAATAATGACCATTATCTCAGTTTGTTATTCAGTATTCTTCTAAGAGAACACATCAGCTTGATGTTTTTGTTTTATTTTGTGGCATTATATTATACCATGAAAGTAACTCCTACTTTCATGATTATACGGAGTGTTATTCTAGATAATCACTATATTACCAAAATAACTTGTATGCCCGTTATAGTATTTGTAAAGTACAAGTTAAATGTATACCCCACTTTCTGTGATAGTTAATAACTTCAAACTTTCCACATGACAAGTTAAAAATGTACAATTCGACATTTTGAAAATTTAAAATAAGGGTTGTTTTGTGTTGTTGGCATCATCATATAGATGTTCTTATATCTGTGGTAACATTGAAACACTCGACAACTGACGATCGTATTAATATATCAAGTAGACAAATGACCATTATGTACATTCATCATGAAAAGTGTCTTAAATGTCTAAAACGGGCACCGTTTATAATGATTAGACACTATTATAGTTTTAACTGCCAGATATTTCTCTGAATTAAACATCTCCCAACATTTTCCAATAAAGACTTATTATTCTAATTATCAAATCAAAGATGCATAACTAACATTTCCGAAAAAAGGGAACTTTATTACGTTATCACCTTGACTTACACCATGACTTTCCAGCATACTGTTTATGCTCTCGATCCGGACACGCATGTCATCAGTGGTATGCTATTTCAGACACGACCATTTTCCGGGCTGTGGAGTATTTGATCGTAATTTCTCTTTCCGTCTTAAGGAGAAGCAAAATCATTTGCCTTGACAATCAATTTTTATTGTCTCTTTTGTCCTATTAAATGTAATGGTGATTAAAAATCAAAGATGATTTCATGTGATACAGATATAGAATTCCTTAATGCCATCGAAATATGAAAAGATATATGAAATACTGTCATGCTCATGAAATACCGTGATGTATATAAAAATAACTTCATGACGTCAGTGATATTTGAATGTTTTTATTTGCCTAATTATTAGGCATGTGTTTATGGCCGTGACAATACGGCATGTGTTATTGAATGAGAACGTTTCACATGTTTTGTATTTAATTTCTTTGAATATCGAATATTGTAAATATTCTAGGATTATCGAATATTGTAAATATTTTAGGATTAGCTAATTTGCTATATGAGAAACATAAAACACAAAGAAAGTTCTTAGAAATTATATTCAACTTCTTCGAACATCATGATGTAAAATATTACCTAAGCAATTGGTTTAATTTACTAAATTAACTAAATACTTAGAAAATATTGAATATCGTTGAATGTTATTCGTAATAACTATTCATTATTCATAATGCATACCCTCACCTTCAACCTTTTATTTTCTTAATTAATGTGAATAATATGCTTTTGAGCATAAAATTCCTGTAAATTAATATTCTCAAACAGTATTTGGAATATTGATTCACCAAAACCAACAATAACCTTAAAAGAGGCTTGGTCAGATTTTTGAAAATGTAGTTTTCAATTCAACTGAAAGATTACCGATTAAAAAGCTCTATGTTTCAAATTTCAGCTGAATCGGTCCAACCGTTTTGATTTTATTCGCAGTTTTGTACTAAGGAGGCGCTTGTAAAACTAATTGTGGTTACCATGACTAGATACATTTCATATATATCCAAAACGGAACATAACTCAGCCGTGGAATTTCACATGGGTTATGACAAAAATATGAGCAATTTTTTGTACCAAAATCTCAAAAAGTTTGATAAAAAGGTTGAACCAATCTTATGCTGTTTAACTAAAATATAAGAAATTATCAAAAGTTTTAATCCTTTGATTAAGTATCGTAACCCTAACATTAAGTGATCATTTAATGTGATTTTTTTTTAAATCAAAAAATTAATTTGCCAAAATACTAAGAAGTTATTTAATTGTTTTAAAGTCATTTTGACTAATATTACTTTATCATAATTTTTGCCCTTAACTCGATAAAGAGATGTGTGGGACAAAAGCTATTTTGAAAAAGTTTGTTTTTATTGTTATATTTTTCATCGCTTTTTGACTCCCTTATGTATATACTGCATACAGGGTGTCCCAATAAACATTGTGCATTTTCTCAGAAGTTAGGCACACCAGCTACTTTAAAATTAAATTATTCTAAAGCTCATAGTTTTGTTCATCATCGTTGAAAATATCAAGAAAATCCATCGATGCAAACCAGATATATCATAGATTTTGTCTGCTTGTGTCATTTTCCTTCTGCACAATGGGAATCATGTGGTTAAGCATGTTTGAAAAGAACATCGAAAGGGTCTTTACAACATTACGGTTGAATAGTTTACCGCATACGTTTCGCCAATATTCTTTAAAAGGTTATCATATGAAGCCACTTTTGATATGTTTGAGGATATGTGTCTGGATATTTTTTTTTCTTTTTCTATTTATTTTTTTGTTTTCTCAATTCTATATGTGATTTCTTTCTATTCGGAAATACACGAAGACTGTATAACTATGTTTATTGGCAGAATTACTCAATGCTTCGTATATTGTTTACATGCAATACAAAGCTGGTTTGTTTTTTCTTCTTTTGGAAACTGAAAACTCAATCTTATAAAGTAAATTATATTCTGTTTATATAATTGCACCAAAGAAATTGAACAGATAGTTGCCTTGTGTATTATTTCAAATCAAAAAGCAGTGAGTCCATCATTGGGTTTATAGTATAATGGGAATTGCGCAAAAAAGGAATTCTCTAAATAAAAAATCTTTGAATCAATATAGCTGCTCGCATTGCTTCTAAAAATTCTTCTAAAATCACAAAAATAATGCCGTGGCTTAATATTAAACCATAATAATATATATGAATTAATCGCATGATATATGTGTTATAAGTGTTTTAATAGTCAATGTGATGTTTTTGATTTTGTTATTTCGGTTCTATTCTGAGAGTTGAAAGTTATGTTGGTGTTCGTTTACACTTGATCATTTTTTCTTTTTCTTTTTTTTTCTGGTCATTAACCTCTTGCACATCCTTCAATATGTGTCTATTGGCTGTTGATGCACCTTTTTCGATTATCTTTGACTCTAACAGCATTAGAGCTCATTTACAGTAACTTTCTCAAGCGTCGATTTCGCAGAGACCCTTTACAGGCTTAACACAGGTGTCTCATTGTGCAGGAGGGAAATGATACAAGCTTACAAAAACAACGATATCTCTGGTTTGCCTCGATGGATTTTGTTGATATTTTCAATGATGATGAACAAAACTATGGCCTTTAGAAATATATAATTTTCGAGTAGCTTATATGCCAAACGTTTGAATAAATAAGCTCCGTTTCCATGCACAATGTTTATTTGGATACCCTGTATAGCACAATCCTCATAATGGTTGATGCAAAATACCTATCACACCTTTTCGAGGAAATCTAGGCCTTATAAAATTTCATCATCATATTATTTAATCCATTACGTTAATTAGTACGTGTCAATCCAATTTATCACTTTTAAAAAGCACAGCTTCAACTTTGATAAAATTATAAAAGTGCAAACCGATTTACAAATAAAACTATTAATCGTCAGACTCATTTACCAGTCGTCCACACATACACTAAAATCGTTTAATTAAAATGTTTATCGACTGTTGACATAAGTTCAGTCTTTGTGGTAATTAACAATGCTACTTGAAATTGACTTATAGATTAATTTATCTTTATTTTTACTATCAATTTATTTATTTATTTGTTTATTTTATTTATTTATTTTTCTTATTGATTGATTATAGATTGATTTACTGTTTATTTATTTTATTCTTGTAATATATTATTTTTTGTTCGGAAATAATAGAAGACACGGATCATAATCATTGTAATTTGGTCGTTTTAGGTTAATGATACTAAAATATTAAAATGTGATATTTCAAAGTTGTTACCAAACATAGCAATGATTTTGCCGTGATTTTATTTATCACACAACAAAATGGAATTTGAAACTATACATTTACATTACAATATCAGAGATTTAAAGTTGTTTTCCACTGTCCTATATAGTCTCGGCCCAGCAAACACAAAACGTGTCTGAAACGTTTTGGAAAGGTTCTTAATTGGTTACAGTCGTTTTGTTTTTATCAAACCTTTTTGGAACGTTTTTGAAACGTTTTGAACTGGTAAAAAGATAACTTGGGTTAAACAAAAACGTTTTAAAAACGTTCAAAAAACCCCCGATAAAAACCACTCTTAAAGCATGGGTCTGAAAGGTTTTTCTAACGTAAATTAAACGTTTTTTAAACAGTTTTGTAACGTTATGTTTAAACGTTTTTAACGAAAAAAAACTCCACACTTTCACGTTTTTGAAACGTTTTTTTGGAAACGTTTTCTTACCCAAAATGAAACCGATTTTTAACGTTCAAAAACCGTTATTTGGCTAGCAGGGCTATCCTCTTAGATAATCTGCTATGTGTGTTATCTTCTTTTTACCTACATTATCTTGCCTGATTAAACCACTATAAGACAAAGAGATGCTTTAGGTTACGTAAAGGGCGATTTTGAATCAGTACACATGCGCATTTCTGAAATGCACTTAAAATCAAGACATCTCATTGGGCTGCAATATATAATCACATAAATCGCTGACAACTGCTGACGATGCATGTGATGTTTAACCCGGTAGCATCCTCAGCCTCGCCCCAACTGTCCAATACATTGGCGTGGTTATTTAATAGTTTTATTAATAGTGCATTTTCATATTGGACGTTTAAAATCATCCTGACATATTTCGACCCATTCTTCGGTCCATGTACTATTTGCTTGTACAATTAACCATTTTACTGCGAAATATAAATAGGTGTTATCATAACAAACATAAAAGTAGACAATACTATAACATTACATAACATAAAGTGCAACATACTCAATCGATTGAAATGATTTACATCAATCGAGTCTGTGGTGGATTGTCAACATATTAAAGCTTCTTATTATTAATTTTTAAATATTAGTACCATTAAGAAATCTCACTTGTATAAAACTCATCTCCGATATCCTACATTTAAGCATCAGTTTGTTTGTTTGTCAACTGAGTAGAGCCATTTGTTTTCATTAATTGGTTGTGTTCATGATTTCATTCTACTTATATTTCTTTATTTCAATAACATCAATTGACAAATAATCAAATGATCTACAAAAGTCTCGCTTGCATCAGAAATGTCTAAAATAATGTTGATAACTTCTATTTGATGAAAAACAAAATGAAACAACAACACATCAGAGCGATCACGTTCATTTTGCAATCTTGTTTTTTAGACTGGGGCAATGTTGACTACAATCATCCCAATCAGCACCATCGGGGTTATACTCAGACTGGTCGAATCGATTCGCTCAACCTTATGTCGGGACATCACACACACAACATGTCGAAACCGTTACACTCTACCGACATCCCATAACCAATCGAACATTGTTTTACACGTATTGAATAAACGCTAGGACCACTTTTGTTGGAATGTACTTTTTTAAAAGTCAAATATTGTCTTTTATGTCCTTGAATAATGTTCCATCGATAGAATGTAACATTAAATATGTTATAATGCTTTACTCCAATATAATGATATAAGGTTAATTCAATCCACTTAAGCTGTATCTATCGACTTAAATTCCCTTAGTTTAAGCATTTCCCGAGAGATTTTGATTTTGTTAATTATATCTTGATTATAAATCATTTGTCCTAGAAATAAAAATCATTATTAAAAAGAAAAATAAGAGCAAATTAATATTTAACGTTCTTGTTTAAAGCCATTTACAAAAATAAAAACAACAAACGATCAAAATCAGTTAAATTAAAAGAAGGTTGTCTTGTCTTATTTTACTTTTTATTAAAGTGGTGGTACTGGGTCAGTTGAGACAGTTAACAAGTAGGAAACAAGGGGAGGAATAGTAAGATGTTCTTCAATAATTTTCAATTAATGCATTACGTAAATACATGCATATTCTTAAGATAGCCTCATTAAAAGTATATTCTGCAATTTTTAACAAAAAGTATTCTGGCTATGGTAAAAGCGCACTCTAAAAATCTATTCAGTATAGATTCTATTACGAGGGATACTTAAGAGACCTGAGTTAGGAGAATTGAGCTAAAAAGATCCCTATTCAAAAATTAAAAAACTGAATAGGAGTGTCTAACGTATAATTTAAATATTAATAGAATCTAATCATTTTGAATAGATTTTTAAGAGTGTAGAGTGTGATAAAACACTCATATAATATTTTTCAGTGTTGTTAATACTATACGAACGAAAAAACAATAAATATATAGTGCAATGGAGCCAACACGGATGGTGTATAACAACTTCTACCCTACTTCTATTGCCCTATTTCTATTCTACGAATACTTTCGACATGATTACTGTCATCTTCAGGTTTACATCTGTAAAAAAGCAAAACCAATTGAATCAAGTGTTTTGAATATATCAAACTGATAGACTTTACAAAGATTACAACTAAACTAACATGACATAAAATGCACACCATTTTCTCCGGGGAAAAATAAGCAAATACGTTTGAAATATACAACAAAAGAGACAATTGTTAACTTCAGAGTTAAACAATCAACACGCACGATGCATTTATTGAAATTTATAGGAAGAGCGTAGATTTCCCCGTGAAATTAACTACGCGAAGGATAAACCTTTAGTTGTACTTAGTACTTTAATGGTCTATTTTTCGAAACAAACAAACAACGCTTCATGTTTAAAATCTTTAGAAATCTGGAATTCCGATTTCTCTACGGGAGAGGCAGACATGTCGATATGTATTTCTTTCCTATACATTGTCCTTGGTTAAAATAT
>JXSR01S015574.1:10236-21673 GCA_000969725.1 Ophiothrix spiculata
ACTTGTATGAGCTACAGGCACACTTGCTACATTACCATAGCCAATGATATCACCACGCCTCGGCAATGTCTGATTATACGCATTGTATACTTTCTTTGATTCCGATTTGTCCAATGCCATATATATCGATTCTTCTTCAAATCTTTTATCCAATTCGGCATAGATATCTTCTCTTATATACCGTGGAGGTGGCTCTTAGGTGTGAGGTGGATGGTGTGGGGGTGTGTATGTGTGTGTAAGTGAATTAACACATGTCGTTTCGGACACTCTTCAGATCAAATACAATGCTGTAATAGGGATAGCGCTCATTGCTTAGTTAATCTTCTCCCAAAAGGTATAAGCAGTAAGCAAGGATTGTCACGCATTAAAAAATCAACAAAATTGTTCCACTGCCAACACATTCTGTAATATTACAAAGCGGAGAACATGAAGAATCCAAATATGGAACATACTCGATTTTAAATATTTGCGTCTTTTATATCTTTTTTAAAGTAGATCTCAATCAACTTACAACACAAATTTCATAAAAGTATCCGCTGATTTATTCAATTTTTTTCAATCGTTGGGATGAACAATTTCATTTATGGCTCATTCTCCGATAAAGTGTGCAACTTTGCCGTTTTGGTGTCGCTCATGTTCATGTTACTTTTTAACGTTGTTAAGCATATTACAAATAATTTGAGTGGTCTAGTTGATACATAAGAGTCACATTAGTAACATGTGTGAAGCTAAACATTTTAGCATGCCAGGAAAGTATATAACGATTAATCTGAAAATGCAAAATCGTTACTTTTCCCCATGTCGCCAGCCATACTTTTTATGTTTTAAGTGCCCCCGATCCTAAAATATTCGGGCATATCAAACGCAATGCACGCTATTTAACAGCCCGTAATAGGTATTGATAATGACATATAAAGTTTAATTATATTAAGTATTTGATATGGCATAAGAGCTTTTTAAAGCATGTCGCCAATATTGCAAACAGATACGAAGTAGATTCTAAAATCGATAACAAAGTGTGAAAATGAATTTGTTGATGGATGATTCCGCATTAGGTTTATCAAGTAAACTTCAGTGTTGAATAACATGTATGTTATATAGAGTAATGATTTACAAGGATATTAATATCAAAAAAAAACCTATGTGACTGTCACGTCGCGACAGATACGAAACGCACATTTTGCTGCCTTCTCGCAAAACGCGGTACACTATGAGCGAAATACTACACAACAGTGTAGTATGTGAAGAGCTCCTTGTTTATTGTAAAAATCAAGTTTGTAAGAAAACTAATTTTCTCAATAATGAATATTAAAACAAACAAATTCAAACAGATACGAAACGACAGATACGAAATGTAGGTATAGGGAATGCAATGGTTAAAAAATCAAGTATTTTTAAAACATCTCCCATGCACTTTTTCTTCTTCAGAAAAAATAAGAGTTTATGATTTTGTATGTTTTTCATGAGTTATTAGTAGTCGAAATTTCAACATTTCTCTAACCTAAGTTGCACGGTTTATCGGAGAATGAGCCTTATAGTACATATAATAACTTCCTCAACACTGCTAACTTTACATGCAGAAAAGCAATATCCGCACCAACTGCTGTGAGATTTCATTTCAATTATACCATTTCATCATTTTATTATCAATGGAGTAAAAGTACTGCGCCCTCATCAAAAATAGTAACGAAGTATAAGTCACAAAATGTATCATTGTTAAGTGATCCTTAGGTAAATGTTCATGAGGCAATTAGAAATAGTAACGTTTTACAACATTAGACTTATTTAGCTCTGCTTTAGAGACTTGTATGAGCTACAGGCACGCTTGTTACATTCCCATAGCCTATGATATCACCACGCCTTGGCAATGTCTTATTATACGCATTGTATACTTTCTTTGATTCCGATTTGTCCAATGCCATATATATCGATTCTTCTTCAAATCTTTTATCCAATTCAGCATAGATATCTTCTCTGATATACCGGGGAGGTGGCCCTGTGTCTCTGTTATACTTTATCCTCTTTTAAATTGTGCGTCTTTCATCTCTTTTTTGAAGTGGAAGTAGATCTCAATTAACTTACAACACAAATTTCATCAAAGTATCCGTTGATTTATTTGTATTTTTCAATCGTTTGGATGAATAATTTCATTTATGTATTATAACTTCCTCAGCACTGTTAATTTTAATTGCAGAAAAAAGCAATATCAGCACCAACTGCAGTGAGATTTCATTTCAATTATACTTTCTGAATCATCATTTTCTTATCAATGGAGTGAAAGTACTGCGCCCTCATCAAAAAAGTAACGAAGCATTAAGTCACAAAATGTATCATTGTAAAGTGATCCTTAGGTAAATGTTCATGAGGCAATTAGAAATATTAACGTTTTACAACATTAGACTTATTTAGCAGTTCTTTACATGAAAAGGCATGAAGATATTGTATCATGTATCTGCTTTAGAGACTTGTATGAGCTACAGGCACGCTTGCTACATTACCATAGCCAATTATATCACCACGCCTCGGCAGTGTCTGATTATACGCATTGTATACCTTCTCTGATTCCGATTTGTCCAAAGCCATATAAACCGATTCTTCTTCAAATCTTTTATCCAATTCGGCATATATATCTTCTCTGATATACCGTGGAGGTGGCTCTGTGTGTCTGTTATATTTTATCTTTATACACAACATAACGCCTACAATTAACATAAGTATAGCGATGCACGCAGCAATAGTTGTGGCAATCATCCACGTAAATATCGTTTCATCTTGTTCATTGCATAAATCTCGACAACGTTTTGTAGAAATAGGGGTTTTATCAAGAACTGGAAATGTTGGTTTGGAATCCATTGTTGATGTGGTCATCGATGGATGATCTGGTACTTTTTTGCCATTTTGCGATACCAAAATTGGTCCAATATGGCATGTTTTTGTTTCAGAAATAATCTTATTTGTTATTGTACATATAAAAACAGTTCCATGATCTTCTATCGATGGATTCAGTGTCAAAACTGAGGTGACGTATGCTTCGTTATAGTAATCATGTGATTTAGGAACCTCACCAGCACCGGTGCGACTCCATTCTATTGACACATTCGGGAATCCCAACTCTGAACTGCAGTTATATGTAATCCTTGATCCAGCGTTAACAGAGAGACTTGAGTGTGAGCACAATGGATATTTATCCGATGGTAAGTATGCAACGTGGACATCAACCGTATCGCTTGCTACTTCTGACACGAAGGGAGCCATGCTTATTACCTTACACGAGTATTGTCCCGCATCCGATGGTATGACATCGATTATCGAAAGGAAATACACAACTGACGTATCACTCAATAGTCTTACAGCTAAAAAGTACCTCATGTCGTCTTGAAGTATGATCTGCTCTGCGTATGAGATCTGAACACCTCCAAGTTGCAATTCATCTGTCTTAGATATGGCAACCTTATGGTGGTTTTGCAGATTAAATATCCGACAGTGAAATGCCAACATCCCTCCAATCGGGATAGGATTGATAATGATATCGGTGGTTTCAAACGATAAACAATCCCGGAGGTTCATGTACACTAAAATGGCTTTAAAAATGCTTAATGCGTAGGAGTTCCGCAGCATCATGGACGCCATGTTTGAAAAATTGAAGTCTCCAAGATGTGTCTGCTCCGTATAAAGATTGTCATAAAATTAAATGCATCATGTTGGAGTCGAAATGCAAGCTTTACAAAACAGTCAGGCAACAAATATTCGATTCAACTGTCATCCAACATAATATGTTTTTCTGACGTTATTATTAGAAATCGTCTGTTCAAGCTTTCCTAATTTCCTGTCGCTACTGATGAAGATAAAACTCGACGCTTCCCGCCAACTCATCAATACACGCTTTAGAAAAAATCAAATAAGTGTATAGCGGTATTAACAATCGGTTGGAATGAAAAGAAACAGGCTTTATCCTTTGAATCCCTAAGGCGACAAGACGGATGAAGCAAAAGAGTCAATCTGAGAAACATCAAGCAATGAAATGCAAAGAAAAGTAGTGCAATTAAAACAAGGTACTCAATGTGCCCCATGTCCCTCGAGGCTCCATTGGCCGGTTTCTGTCGTATCTCTCATACTACGCTATTGATTACAAAACGGCCGTCCAACATTATTAAGCGAGACTTGTCCACGAGTGTACTACAGCTTGTTACGTGAATATCAATTAATAGTGCAGTAGTTATTTATTGAAATGGTTAAAGTATTTTGTTGAAAACGTAATTATGATTTTAATGAACCCTACTGGGACTAACAATTTGTCAGAGTACGTGATTGATGGGCAATTAAACATTGTCTGCGACTTACAATTATGAAAAAGTCGTATTTGAAATCTGGAGCAATTAATATAAATCAGAATGTTGAAGCACGGTTCCTGCACGTCGATGTTACTCATGTTGGCTTATAAGAGACTAGTCAAAATGAATTAATATGCGCTTTGTCATCGAGCGTCAAATATTGAACTATTTAATTGAGTTTTAACTAACATGTAAACGTTGAATGTTTGAATCGATGAAATGTGGCGTATTGTATCTGATACAAGCCTTGCGGCAGGTATAGAGATACATAGATGTTGATGTTGGGCATAGTGTCCAGTTATATTTTAGTTTGATGACACTATATATGTGACGGCTCGTCCCGAAAGGGGGGACTTTGAAGATGATATTCATTTAAATTTTATCATTTTATCTATTACAGCATTTGCTAAGCTTTAAAATGACACCTTACTTGTTGAAATTGATCAAGGCGATCACATTTTACAACAGAAACTATGCTGCAAATGCTTATATTTTTTTTTTGTGTGTGTGCTGCCTTTTTTCATCAGTTTCTCGAAAGGTTTTCTGTCGCAAAGTCTCACCTTATCGGGGTAAGTCATCGATGACAATATAACATTCTCTAGGATAGTCTAGGACCTCAGATACGGTACATAAGAACAGATACACTATAAAAAAAGGTGTAATGGATAGGCTTTTACATTTTTACAGTGTATGCTACTTTGTCACCAATAAAACATTATCTTACTGAAGACACATCTCAAAATATGTTTACCTTTGCACAACAAGGTTTCGGTTTTCAATATTTCAAGGTACTGAGTTAATGCAGAATACAAACCATATTAATTCAATCATGACATATATAATAAAAGTACAGGGGCCATCTTGTTGGACCGCATGTCTGAGGTAAACCAAAGAAAACAATATGCGTGCTCGGTACGTTTCGCGTCGTTTAAACCATCTATATTATTGGAAATAAAGTCTACTTTAGCCGACCATTGTAAAATCCAGCAGATGTTGAATTTGTGACCTATTTCTCAGAAACTAAGCTAGCTGCATCAATATTGATAACATGAAGTATAGATACCTGGGCTTTGTTATAACAAAAAAAATACTAACTTCGACATGGGTGTGTGTTTATCAACGAGAGGTGTGAAAAATGAGAAAAAAGGTTATAACGTTATATTACTTTGAATAGGGTCTTATGTTTATACAATGAAACATATAATGGCTCATCCCGAAAAGGGGGAGTTTGTGACAGAGCACTTAAAAATGGGCAGCAAAAAAATAAAGAATATAATAAGAATTTACAGCGAAAATTGTAAAATATTCGCCTTGATTAATTTCAACAAGTAAGATGCAATTTTGAACCTTAGGAAATGATGTCACAGATGAAATGATAAAATCAGAATTGAAATCATCTGCAAAGTCCCCCCCCCCCATCCCTTTCTGGGTAAGACATCACATATATGTATAAGATATATTAAAATTACATGACTAGACAAGACAAAAATAAAGAACAGACCCGAAAATATAACGATAATATAACATTCACCTAGTTATTGATCTTTACATAATTCATCGTTATGGATATGCAGAGACAGGGAAATTCACGCTGTTGTCAACAGTGCAAGTTATCAAGTAATCGTTGAGATCATAAGCCATGAATTGGTCAGAAAGAGTGTAACATACCAGTAAATGTAAAACATATCACAAATTTGAATATTTCCTAATCAACATAGGATTAGATATGTAATGGCTCACCCCGAAAGGGGGGACTTTGAAGATGATATCAATTTTGATTTAACATTTTATCTATTGCAGCATTTTAAAGCTTGAAAATGACACCGATCAAATTTTACCACAGAACATCTGCTGGAAATTATTATTATTTTCAAGTGTGCTGTCGCAAAGTCCCCCCTTTCGGGGTGAGTCATCACATACATGTATGTACATTTTAAAACACTAAAATTCCAAAGCTCACATTACAAGGATACCAATTATACAAACGATACTGACATGTTTTGTGAACATTTACAGGTTGTAAACTGAAAAAATAAATATGTGTTGATTTTAGTCTCTACACACTCTTCTTTTATCATAAACAGCTACAAACATGAAATAAAACAGGTATGGATTTATATTGATAAAACATAGGGCTCTTAATGAGAAAGTAGAACTGTTCTGATAATGTTTTGTGAACATTTACAGGTTGTAAACTGAACAAAAAATGTGTGTTGATTTTAGTCTCTACATACACTTCTTCCTAAACAGCTACAAACATGAAATAAAACAGGTATGGGTTTATATTGATAAAACATAAGGCTGTCAATAAGAAAATAGAACTGTTCTCATAATGTCAGGCGGCGGCGGCCACGATTCACTAGAGGCTACTATAATTGAGACAAGGGATTTCTAAACGCAAATTTAGGATACGTTTTACATGTATTCCTTTGGGGTACCTTTATATTATAAAGAAAATATTATAAAAAAACATATTTTTACCTTTCCTTCTAAAATCTAAATGGTGTTCTTACAGTAATAAACATGTCATTCCATATCCGCTGGGGTACAAGCGTGAGCCCAACTGTTTATAGATGTTATCATATTTTTAAGATATTTTATTTTTGATAAGAAATATAATTTCTGCTTTTCCGCTCGTTGACTCACATTTTGCCCATAAATAGATACCAAACTTGTTACAGTAATAGGTATTAAAGTTCTTGAATAGAATAACATTGAACTACAAAGAGAGAGTTTTTATGTTACATCTCCCCTGTGTTAGCATGACCACTAGATAAGTTATGATCTTGTGTAATAAGAAAATACTTTTCCTGGAGCACAGAAAGCGGCGTTAAAAATCCAACAACCCAAGCAGTAAGTCGAGATGAACATAATATCGCCTGCTTTGTTTGTTTTTGATGATACGGGTAATTTCAACGTTAGACCCTTTTTTGTGTATCCATTCTTTTTTGGATATTTTTTCCATGCATTGAAAGATGCATATGTTCCTCTATGTTATTCGATTTAATAAAATTATCTATTATATTGGGTGCACTCTCCCTGGTCAAGGATATAAGGCTGTTTAAAGTATCCTCTCCCTTATGCACTAACGGAAGTGTGGGATACTACAGATTCAGTTAAATGTTAAGACACTTATGTTATATATTATGTAACATAATTACGTAACAATGTTAAAATGTAGTGAACTCCTTTTTTTTCCTAGTCTTTGTCATAAAATGTATCCAAAAACAAACAAGTAAAGTAATGTTTTTTGTATTCCAATATTTCTCCTTTCACTTCTTCATGTCACTGCAATAATTTCATCACTTTCGATAATATTTTGAATAAAACAAAATAGTTTACTATACTAGAATATGTTATTCTATTTTAATTACCACAAGAAATCAGTAATAAGTGATCAGGATAAGTGAATCAGGTTCATGCATTCATTAGAAAGTGAATAAGAACAAAAAAGAGGCATCAAATACAATGCTTATACAAGAACAAAAAATAAACTCCCAACAAACAAACAAGCAAGCAAACCAACATATAAACAAGGACAAACATAGTAAACACACGAACGAACGAGGAACAGGTTCGAAAATATAACAATAATAATAAAGTTACATTTTTATTGATCTTTACATAATTTTTCGTTATAATAAGCAATAAGGAAACCTGCGCTACTGCCAACACTGCAAGTAATCATTGTACCTTTCCTAGAGCACAAAGAGCGCCGTTTCAACAATATTAAATAACAGAAGCAACAAGTCGAGATTGGCATATTATTCGCCGGATTATTCTTATACATTTAAGCCATTCTGGTTTTTAAAGTTATCGAAGCATGTGTTCTTTTAAGATGCTCGGTTTTATAACATTATCTAATTAAAAAAAAAACATACAAAGAACCTAATTTCCCGGAAATGTGTATACCGGGCGATATTAACAGAGCACTACTGTATACGGATTGTTTTAATGAAATGTATGCATAAATAAATAAAACACAGAAAGAGATAAAGTTTATTCTAACATTACTCTTTCAACCTCACTCTTTTAATGTCACTGCATCTTACTTTACTTTCATAACCTTAAGTTAGGGGATCCTACATTTCATCACTGCAGAATGATGGTAAAAAATGTAAAAAAGTGCTCAACTCTCGTATATCTCCCCTTATCTTGTTTTATTGCATTAAAAAATCAATGATACAAACCTTTAACATGTGAATGTTGTTACGCCGAATATCCGTGATGTCCGAGATCACGTGATTTCGACAAACGCTTGCCGAGATCTCGTGATGACGGCATTACGCATGCCAAAATCACGTGATTTCGGCAAAATTTGTCTGCCGAGATCACGCGATTTCGGCAGGCATTTTTTAGATACTGAGAAACTAACTAAATTGCAAACATAAATACAATAAAACGCATGTAACAACATGTGACGTCATATGATGAAATTAGCATAAATAAACCAATCCACACTTTCGTATAATTACATTGTACTACAAGCTGGTTATAATAAAGGCACGAATTGTACGATAAGAAACCAGAAATTGGTGATTCACCTATATCACGTGATTTCGGCATTCGGTCTGCCGAAACCGCGTGATGACATATATCACGCGATTTCGGCATAACAATATTGAGAGTTTTGAAAACGTTATAAAAATGAACCGCGACGTTAAAAAGGATGCAGTAGAATTCCAACAAGACTAGATAAGAGACATTCAAATAACATACTAAAGACAAGAACAGCAATAAATAAGGAAGATAAGACCCGAAAATATAAAATGATATACATACAATCAGGGAAAGAGAAAGTCGGAAGGTCGATAATTTTACAGTAACAATTTGGGTTCCTTTAACTGTATATTAGTTGCCAAAACAATTCATTTAGTATGTTAAAGTATCAGAAATAATGAAAATTTTGAGGGTATTTTGCCCATGTCAGATTCATTTTGTCATAGTCAGATAGTCACCTTAATTATTACAAAACAGTGTCGTTTTCCAGCACTTCTAGTTCAAATTTTAATTTGCAATTGTCGTATATGTATGAATTTTAAAATATATATTATACAAATTTTGTTGAAATATAATATCACAAACGACAGCTGGGTACTAAAAATCCGTATAGCATTGCTTCTGCTAATATTACTCATATTGAAGTCCAGGCGCGTTGTTATGTTTTTGGCTCTAACTTTTGAATTACCCAAAGTATTGATTATTAATAATAAGCAAGATATATTGGAACCCAAGAAAATAAATCCGTGTGAATATCCATCCAGCAGCAGGAACATTTACGCTCTCATCAACCATGGTAAAAACCGGAAAATAACTTGAACACATTTCCAAGAGAGCGCACTTTCTACAACATTTTGAGGGCAGAGGCATTCAGTTGAGACTTTCAAAACATTTGATGAACAACTGCTGGCTGATTATTCTTTTCCATAAACATTCCGGGTATCTTCTAATTGTCATGTCATGAACTTCGGACAAGGGTTGTCTGTTTGTATAAAGCTAAACTTTATCGAGACAAATAAGTGTCATTTAGGTTTCCGTGACTCCAAATTCAAGGATTTCCCCATGCATCTATCTGAGTTAACATGACTTGAGAGGGAATCAAAATGAAGGGGTAAGATCAACAGGGAAGCCAGGACCACTTCCTCTGCACCCCTTAGGAGTCCACCAAACCAACTTTTAAGGTTCGTTATATGATCCTTAAACACAATTTGGATATTCTCAAAATGTTCATATTTTTCAATAAATTTGTGGAATTGATATGTCAATAAATGAATATGTTAAATAAAAATGGAAGGACTTCAAATTACATTGAAATATAGTTTATACTCTAACCACAAAATGCTTTTTTTAGAAATAAACATTCAACTTATAAATCTGGCAATATTATGTTCATCTCAACTTATCTCTTCTGTTATAGGAATTTGTGTGAAAGCACTCTCTATAATTGGAACTCAAGAATTACTTGCAATGTAGCGTAGGTTTCCTTAACGTATCCATAGGGAGGAATTATGTAAAGATAAATATATATGTATATCGGGGGTATTCGGATTTCGGTTTGTATACTGACGCGCGGCTAGATGTTTCTATTGCCACCCGACTTTGTCTTGGTCCGGCGGCCACATTTTTCAATGGTGACCCCGTCATCCATCTTATTCCTGGGGGTTAACCCTCGTCCACCTAACGTATTTTCTACTACGTCGTCACCTAAGGGGGGGGGGGGTGGTAAAATGAAATTGACGTGCCAAAAGTGTGGTTGTTTATTACCATAATATAGGGTAGGGTCTCCTCTTTCTATTGATACCAAAATCATGAAAATCGGTCAAGGCGTTACGTAATTATGACGTCATAGAGTACTTTAGGTCGGAATATTTTGCCGAAATCTGATTTTCGGCGAAAATTGAAAACAAAAATCGCTATAAAAGTTCGAAATTTCGCATTTTCATCGGGTATTTTGCTAATGAATAAAGGAAATGGTAGTTCTAACATGTTCTGTAAGTTTAAGCTTGTTAGCATGCAGATTTTTTTCAAAATGGCGACTTTTTATATAGGGGGGGGGGGTTACCACCCCCCTACCCACGGACTTTAACAGCTTACCCTACCCCCACTTAAGGTGGTACCCCCAACATTTTTTCATCAAAATGACCGCAAAGGATGTAAAAACAATTACTTAAATGCCCGGGGTCACTTTGTTTTGCGTTTTGGAGCAATCGGCGACGATCCGTTAGGGGGGTGGGGGTGGTAACCAACCCCACTCCCTTAGGTGGACGAGGGTTAAAGGTCAAAAGAAAGGTGAAATTATCAGCTTTGTCCGATTTCAAAGATCAAGATATAAAATTATTAATCGTGGACCAGCATATAAAAGTGATAATAATGATCACATTGTCCCATTGTTTCTCTTGGGGATCAAAGGTCCGATTTTAAAGGTTTAGGTGTCAAACTGTTCATCTTGAAGAAGCGATCAAAAGTGTTAATTGTGACCTCGTTGTCTAACCTTTTCCTGGGTGTCAAAGGTAAAAAAGTCAAATTTTAAACTCTGTCCGATTTCAAAGATTAAGATGTCAAATTGTTCATCTTGGACCAAAATATCAAAAGTACGTAGCATTTAC